>JAHNEJ010001411.1:0-130061 GCA_022559845.1 Amorphophallus konjac | reverse complement strand
GGCATTTCAGAGAGAGGAAGATGGATCACCGGAAGGATGGGCAAAGCAACCTCCGGGGTGGATTTCACGTCCACCATTTCTTCAAATTCTGAAAACTGTTCGTCCATTCTATTGAACTTGTTGAGGTGCGAATTGGGCAAGCTCCTCGGGAGGTGAAGGTGGCACGTGCCACTGGGGAGGAAAATGTCTCCCGGAGACTTGAGGGGGAAACCCCGAATGAGAGGGAGCTGCCGGACCGCCGATAATTGGCCCCGGCTGGAGCGGTCTTGTGGGGAACAGCAGGGGTTTAAGATTGTGAAGGGAAATTGGAACGAGGGTGGTTGTTGGCTCGCCTGCCCTTGAAGCGAGGGAGACTGGATGGCTTGCGCTAGTGAAGAAGATGGGATGGCCTACACCGACTCTTGGAGGGGTGCGATGGCTGGAGTTGACTCTTGGGGGGCGGGAGAAACAGATTTCCCTTTCAGAATGGCCTGGAAGGCCCAGAGCTGCTCAGAGGTAAGCTCTGTGTTGGCGAGGACACCTAGCAAAGAGGAGATGTCCTGTGGCGGGGATGTGTCCCCTGCGGTAACTTGCACCTCAGGTGAGGGCTCATAAGAAGGACCCGAGTCCATAGCATGGACTCGCGGCTCGACTGATTGACCACGACCAGGGTGGTTCTCCTCAAAAGACTCGTGAGCCATGCTCAAAGTTCTTCCGGAACGCAAAAACATACACCAACACACAGATAGCAAAGATTATCAAACAAGTGAATGCCTTTACGCCTTTTTTGGTTTTGATTTTGATATTTTTTTGTGTGTTTTTAACCAGATCGAAAGTTCACGCAAAAATAGGGGGGACCCTAATTCTAATTTGTTTCACCCGCCGTGTCAACTAGGGTCATCTTCTTGCCACGAATGTGTTACTAGCTCCGGGAACTTCAATGGTACAACAAGTCCAGTGAACGAGGAGGGAATCCTTCGGCTGTCGGGGACTTACGGAAGGTCCCAGTGGAGGAGATCCTAGTCCGTTAAGAGGAATTCTGAAACGGAGAGTCATTCCTTCACCGAGAGAGGGTGATCCTTAAAAAAAATTAAAAAAGGTAGAAAAGGAGGATGGATGTATGCAATGAAATGCTGACAGATATATGAAATATAAGAAAACAACAGAGATAACAAAGATATAATCAACACCCAATGAATCACGAGAGATTAGGGGCGAATGTGCACGAGGTGCAAGAGTGTCACGCCCCGAATCGATAGCAGCAGAACGTGTCGTTTGCTCGGAACGTGGCAGTTAAACAGTCATGTCAATCAGAGCATAGTCATTTCCACAAAACACAATTTGGCCAAATAACAAATTTCATTTCAAATATAAGTTCTTTACATATTCGGGCTCATAATAAATGAAAAGACTCAATAAAGAAAAATTACAATGAGACTCTTGAATCGACTTAACATAAGACACAAGATAACCACACTAGATGGTTCATCTGGGTTGTCGGGGTACTCTTCACACTTGCCCTTGCCCATCATGTTCGGTCTCGTCGTCACTAAGGTCATTACCTGAAAAATATTTGAAAACGCAGGGTGAGCGAACGCTCAGTAGGACTTAATATCTCATGCTTCCAAGCTAGCTTTAAGTTAATTACAGTTTAACATGCTCATGCAAGTCATGCAAGATATAGAAATCGAGAACTGTAATAACACGAGATAAATTCAAGAACTATAATAAACAAACGAATAAGCAAGATAAACTCATGAAGAGTAAGGACAATGATAATCAAGAGAGTATAATGAGATCTTAACAACTACTTTCTCATGCTAGCATTCATGAGGAAATATAGCATTCATTGCTCTATGACGGATACTATCACGAGAGCTTCAATGTATCCATTATTATGAAGGCTCTTTGTGACAAGATAACGAGCACTATCAATGAGATAATTCCAAGAACTTTTAGGATGATCGATATAGAAGTAGAACAATTACTTCTACAAGCACTATATAGCAGTTGCCAAGACATTAAGGGAATATCACGACGATATGATAACCCCTCCAATAAGGCAAATCAAGATCTTTTCATGATGAACAATAAGTTGTAGAAAGATGTACTATGATGGCAATTACTCCCGATCATCACTATCACGAGAGCGTTTGCACATCTAGCACTATATAGGATTGGCCAATGCACTAAGGAGAAAATCACGACGATATGACCACCCCTCATGGAAATAACACTAGTTAGTATTTGGTCGTACACTTAGGAGTTCTCACGACTATATGATTGCTCCTAAATGCCAATAACCGAGTTGGTGAATGCCTGCACCCGATCATTATATACCGGTAACGTTTGGACTTTGCCTCGCCCAATAGGGTCAGATCAGGACCCGTAGCATTTAAAATGTCATTTTAGTAGGACCCATAGCCCCTGACATTTAGTCTAGACTAATTCCATATTAATGGCCAAGAATTTCAAGGATCAAGCATGTAAGATATTAAGATAGATTTCATGGAACATAGAGTTCAAGGATAGAACTTGTAATAAGGATGATATAGCGATAAACCATATGAAAACTATGACATTTTAGAAATCTGGGTGATTAGGTACAACCAGCTCAGTCGGCCTTGAGGGAATCCAAGGCTACGAGGAGACTTACGGAGGTCCCAATGACTAACTTGCCAGTCCGAAGGAACGGAATGTCCAACAGAGGGCTCATATGTCACCGAGAGTTGAGTGTATAACGTGAACCAATCATGAAACTGAGACTCCATCTACGGACGTGAGATGAGAGTGCCAAAAAGACCCGCGGTATGGGTTAAAAAACGGAAGAAAACGGTGAGAACATGATTGCGTTAATTATAGAATTCAAGTCAATTTTATAATTAACTATAATTAAATAAACTTATATTATTTGACGCCCGTGGGTGGCGTCATTTTTTAATTAGCGTCCCCTTGGGAAACATTAATTTTCATGATTTTTAAATAAATTTATTTAACAAGAATTCACATTTATATCTATTTAATTGAATAAATTCAAAAACATACATTAAAAGGCACATTAATTTATTTAAAATAATTTAAGGAAATAGAATATATGATAATTAGGAGAAAAATACAAGGATTCCAAATATATAGTTTCCATAATTTTCCGGTATATATTTTAATAAATATGGATTTTTAAAGATAAGCATACATGATATATATATATATACTTATATATATATATATATATATATATATATATATATATATAATATATATATATATATATATATATATAGAATCTGACGCCTTGTACTATAGGCGTCAAATTTTGAGTAACGACCGATTTTGGGTCGTTATTTCAAAAAAATTGTATTTTTAAATCTCCCGTTTCTATACTAAATGATGTCGGAATCTAGCTTATAATATACCGAAATGACCGGCTCGAAAAACTCTACCTAACCATACGTTCAAAATAATTTTTCGTTGAGAGACGGGGATCTTGCGATAGGGGGCACGAAAAATGGTGCAACCACTTTCACTACCTCGATCTCCACCCCAATAGTATGCCCATAAATTTTCATGGCCAAAGGATACTTCTATACCTATGAACAACTATTAATGCTAAAAATTCATAACTAACATATGTTCAATTGACGACTGGTCGTTGGTCATTTTTTTTGAATTTCATTAATTGACGACTGGGTTGCTGCCATCTTCTATGAATATAATACCCTAGGCAGGGTCGTTAATTCAAAGAAATGACATGGTGAAGGGCGTCATTTTTTTTTCACCAGATTGGTTTATGAACAGTGGTATTTTTTCAAAATAAATATTTTTATGACAATATATATATATGGATAGGTCAAGAAAAATAAGAGGATTCCAAAACTCTATTCATGCATTAAATCAGATTTTTGGTTACATAGATATTAAATTTTTAACATGTGAAATTTATTAATTCATATGGAATTGACGACCGTTTTGATGGGCGTCAAAATGAATTAGCGCCCTGATGAGGGTCGCTAATTACAAAAAAACTCAGAACTTGACAGAGACACAACGATGAACTATCTGCATGATGTATATATATGATTTTAGCTTCAAATCATGATTAAACTTAGTTTGGACTTGAGAAAACATACAATACAATCATGATTTATCTTTGTTTGGGCTACGAAACTTGAGAGAACCTACATGTTCTATACATCTAGCATGCTAGTTGTTTTATAATTATGCTTGGGAGATTGCCTACCTTTTCAACGCTTTAATCGGGATGGAGGAAGAATACGTAGTAGAGGGAAGACGACCACGTCTTCACCACGCTGAGGAGGATGATGGAAGCAAAGGTCAAAGAACTCTAAGGTTCTTCACAGGATGAAGATCGCACAGCAGCTCCTGCAACCGCAGCAGCAGCTGCAGCAAGGAGGAAGAGAAAGGCGAGGACGACGCCGGACGATGATCTCACGGACGGCACAATTGACGCACGGATGCAGCAAGTCTTCCCCGAACGCATCAGCAACGGGTTGCTTTGTTCGAAGGGCAGGATATTTATAGAGGAATAATCCTACTGGGGTTAGGAATCTAATGGCAAGGGTCTTAGCTTCGATCCACGAGTTTCTCTAATTGCCAAAACTACAGCCGCCTGCCACTTTATCATATAAAAACCCTAAAACAAAACCCTTTGACCAGGCATGGATTTACTGTCGTCGAGTTTACATGGCCCATCTCTTTATTATGTAGAGTTGGTTATCACGTGCCTATACAAACTCCACTAGATGCCTAGCTTATGTATTATTTTACTCATGATAAAGCCCAATCATTATATATATGTGTCTTAGCCCTTTTCATATTGTTTATAGTTCTTATGAGTTTAAAATATTACTTTGGTGGGTAAGACCTCCCACGATCAAAGCCCATGAAAAAGGCTCTCCTATAAAAACCATTAATACTCTTAACAAAGTAAAGCCCTGTGGATCAACATATTATTATGTGTGTGTGTGTAGGTGTGTAGGCCCATTAGCTATATATAGTGGTTTCTAAAAAAAAACCACTTGTAAACATAAAGCCTCTTTGATGTGACACCAAATGCAGCGGAGACTTTGATTCCTTGGACCTAATTCGCAATCACAATTACAAGGCGCCGAGAATATGTTAAAGCTACCAACGCACCGTGCGCACACGATTCCCGTGGTGACCCGGTGATGCCGAGTCGAGGTGATGGAGATAGCCCCTGACTGGTTAGAGGACCAGCACCACTTTAGTTAGCCCTCCCGAAGGTTTGAAAGCCCACAAACAAGGGCGGCCGGATGCCTTAAGGGCACGGGGTCACTCGCTCACTTATAGCCACGGTGACCACACTGAAAGGTGGCGCCGGGATCGGGCACTCGCTCTCCTACCGGCCGATATGTTTCGCAGATATTAAATAAACAAGTATAAGGAGGCAAGGGCAGGAGGCTCACCTGGTTGGTTTGAGGAAACCAACCCCGGTCGGAGACGAGGGCGAGCGGGGAAGTGTGGGTTCCCCGCACACTGCGCCGATGAAGCTTCGAACCTGTTTAAGTGTACACTCACTACACCTCACGCAGGAGGGTGATCTCGGGGATGGGAATTGATGGATTACAACAAACACTACCTCCCGCAGGGAGGGGCGGTAAGCCGGCCAGGCAAGAGGAGGGAAATAAGCTAGTAGCCCACGAGGAGGGACCGCTTCCGAAGTGGACCGCTGGCTGTGGATGTTGATAGGCAGTCGGTGTAGTCCCTGTAGATCTCGGTCAGGAATTTCGCCGATGACAAGCCCAGGGGGGATCTTCTCGTAACAGGAACCCAAACGCCTCTGATTTATATCAATTTATTCTGTCGTCGGCGATGGCTGCAGTGGAGGTCTGAGCAGAGCAACAGATTCTGGGGCGGGTGGCTCCCTGTTTCTATCTGCAACTTGCAGAAGTGGCTCCGGTCGCTCCTGGACGCCGAATCATGAACAGTCGGAGCCGCTGGAACCGGGGACGAAGCCTCTACACAGAAAAACTGACGGCAACACCTTCTGAGGTCGGGGTGGACAGGGGGACGCCGACGAGCGGGAACTGGTCGCAGCAGACTGCAGGAGGCAGACCCGCGCGACTGAGGGAGAAAATTCGGAACTCTGGCCCCCGGATGCCGAATGAGGTTCTGTCTCTTGCTCCTGGTCGGGGACAGGGGAAGGAAGAACTTTGATGAAGAGCCTTCGGTCTGATTCCTTTGCCGTTGGTCGTGCAGTTGCTTCCAACCGGGATCAGGCTCTCTGCAGAGGATGTCTGGCGCAGTTGGGGAAGAACAGCTCTCCCGGTCGGCCACGAACTCGGAACGGGACGATTCCACCTCGCCTGCGTAGTGGACTGGACGACCTTTCCAGAAAGGTATGGTACGTCTTCAGATGACGCCGTTGGGCTCCGTGGCAGCTTCTGCAAGACGAACCTTCTTCTGCTACCTGCAGACTTGGCTAAGCAAAGGGGTGGTGGTGGAGCTTGGTTAAAGGGAATGGTGTTTTAACTATGGGGGAAGGCTGGTAGTGATGGTAGATGGGGGATGGGATGTGGGAGAATGATGAGAGGGGTGGAGGAGGGAAGGTGGAGGTCCAGGAGGGTGGAGGGTCCGCAGCTATCCAAAGGGGTGGTGGGGGTCGGCCAAGGGAATGGGGGGTGGGCTAGTGTGGTGGGTGCGCAACCAGCAGGGGTATGGGGGGGTTAATTTGCCCTAGGGATATGAATGGAGGGTGTGGGGAAGAGGGAGGGCTGCTTGGGGGAGAGGAAAGGCTGCCTTGGAGAATGAAGAGGTGTATGGGGAATGGGAAGAGTTGCCTAGGGTGGAGGAGGTAATGAAGGGAGTTATGAGTCTTGGGAATATGAAAGGGTGGAGGGATGAGGTGGCAGCTGAGGTGGCAGGGGGAGGGGGAGGTGAAAGGGCAGGTTCGCCCAAGGGAGAGAGAGAGAGGAGGAGGAAGAGAGAGAGAGGGGGTCGGCCCCCTTAGTGAGAGAGAGAGAAGGAGAGAGTGAAGGCTAGAGAGAGAGAGAGAGGAGTGCACTTATGCTTGCAATATTCAAATCTTCATTAACCTTAAAAGAGGGGGTTTGGGGTCCTATATATAGGAAAACCCAATTTACAAAAAGTCCTCATGGAATGGACAAATGACGAAAGACCAAGGGGTGGGGAGAGGGGCGCCCATGGGCCAGACCAAAGAAATGGCCCAATAAGAACTACTAGCCCCATTAGCCCACTAGCCTACATACAAGCATAAGTAAATAACATGATAACATAGTAACATGACTCAAAACATAGGCAAATACATCAAAATGACTCAAGAAAATAGGAAGATGTAATAGGATGATAAGCACCAATGTTCCTTCTGAAGAAGGGCTGCTCCCTAGCTGCCTCCGGGAGGGAGAGAAGTGCCAAGCCAGAGGGTATGTGGTGTGATGCCCTCATCAATTCTCCCGGGCGGCGAAGAGCTCGACTCTGTCGAGTAAAGGCCCTCCCTGCTGCGGTACTGCTCTAGGAGATCGGGGGACAGCTGCTGGAGATCCTCCCGGCTCACCCAGGTATCGTCCGAGGGTGGTCGTCCCTTCCACCTGACCAGGTAGCGCTCATACGCCTTGCTCCTTGTGATGGTAACCTGTTCATCTAATATCTGCTCCACTTCATCGCGCCGGTTTCTCAAATGGGGTTGAGCTCTCTGGGGTGTGGGGGCGCTCTCAAAGGAGGGAGTAGGCTGGATTTCCTCACCGGGTGTCACCGTGGGGCCCTTGTAGGGCACCAGGTCAACCACATTGAATGTGGGGCTTACTCCGTACTCTTCAGGGAGGTCCAACACGTAAGCATTGGTGCCAAGGCGTCTCAGCACCTGGAAGGGGCCAGCTCCACGCGACCTCAACTTCGAAGTATTCCCAGGGAACAACCTCTCAGTTCTCACCATCACAAAATCACCAATCTGGAATTCTTGGTGGCGGCGGTGGGAGTCAGCAGACTTTTTGTAAATCTCGTTGCTCTTGTTAATGTTTTTGCGAATTTCTTCATGCAACTCTCTAATGTGTTGTGCAAAGGACTCAGCAGTGACGGATACTCTAGCATGCGGGGGTAGGGGAATGAGATCTGTTGGCTTCTTGGGCTTGTAGCCATGCACAGCTTCGAAAGGACTCATGCCTATGGACCTATTGATGGAATTATTGTAGGCAAACTCGGCTTGAGGCAGGATGAGATCCCAATTTCCAGGGCGGTCTTCAACAAGGCACCGCAGAAGGTTCCCTAGGCTCCGATTGACAACTTCAGTCTGTCCATCGGTTTGAGGGTGGTAGGCTGTGGAAAACTTAAGCAGGGTCCCCATAAGATGCCAGAGGGTCTTCCAGAAGTAGCTGGTGAATTTGACATCCCTATCTGAGATAATGGTCTTGGGTAGGCCATGGAGGCGGACCACCTCATCAAAGAATAGGTGGGCCACATGGGAGGCGTCTGAGGTTTTGGAACAGGGGATGAAATGGGCCATCTTAGAGAATCGGTCCACTACGACAAAAATGGAGTCATGCTTCCTTTGGGTCCGAGGTAGCCCTAACACGAAGTCCATGCTCAGATCCTGCCATGGTCGGTCCGGGACGGGTAGAGGGGTGTACAGGCCTGTGTTCTGTTTGACTTGCTTAGCAGTTGCACAAGTACGACATTGCCCCACAATTTTGGCCACATCCCTTTTGAGGCTGGGCCAATAGAATTGCCCTTCTACTAAGGCAATGGTTTTGTGAACCCCAAAGTGCCCAGCCAAGCCTCCAGCATGTAATTCCCAGACTAATAGATCGCGCAGTGAGGTTCTAGGTATGCAAAGTTTGTGTCCTCTGAAGATGAACCCGTCCTCCAGGATGAAACCCTGATGTTCCTGGGGTGAATGGGTGGTCAATTTGGCGTGGACATGCCTAAAATCAGGACAATCCGAGTACTCTTCCTTAACCCGGTCGAATCCTACCACTTCTACCCGAATGGTAGCTAGTAGGGAAACCCTCCTACTCAGAGCATCGGCTGCTCGGTTTTCACTTCCGGCCTTATGTTTGATCACAAAGGTGTAGGCCTGGATATATTCGACCCATCGGGCATGCCGGGCATTCAGTTTTTGCTGGGAATTGAGGTATTTTAGGGCCTCATGGTCGGAGAATATGACAAACTCTTTGGGCAAGAGGTAGTGCCTCCAATGTCGGAGGGATTGCACCACAGCGTAAAATTCTTTGTCATAGGTGGAGTATTTCATCCGGGCATCACATAATTTCTCGCTAAAGTAGGCCACAGGATGTCCCTCTTGGCTGAGGATCCCGCCAATCCCCACCCCAGAAGCATCACAAGTTACCTCAAAGACTTTGGAGAAGTCAGGGAGGCATAAAACTGGGGCTTGGGTCATCCTCTCCTTTAGTTCTTGGAAAGCCCTAGAAGCCGTCTTGGTCCATACAAAGGTTCCCTTTTTAAGGCAGTCTGTGATAGGGGCAGTGACTGTGCTGAACCCTCGGATGAACCTACGGTAAAAGGTGGCTAACCCATGGAAACTGCGGACTTCATGGAGGGTGCGGGGTTCCGGCCAATTGAGGATGGCTTGGACTTTTTCTGGGTCCATGGATACTCCTTCTGTGGAGACAACATACCCAAGGAAGGTAATGGATTGGGTCATGAAGTGACATTTGCTTAAATTGGCAAAGAGACTTTCCTTCCTAAGGGTGGAGCAAACTTGCCTTAGATGACTGAGGTGGGCTTCCTTGGATTGGCTGTAGATGAGGATGTCATCAAAATATACTACCAGGAAGACTCCAATGTAGGGCCTAAGGACCTCGGTCATAAGGCGCATAAATGTGCTTGGGGCGTTAGAGAGCCCAAAAGGCATCACCAGCCATTCATAGAGTCCATCTTTGGTTTTGAAGGCTATTTTCCATTCATCCCCAAGCCTTATCCTTACTTGGTGGTAGCCACTCTTAAGATCTATCTTTGAAAAAATCGTGGCTCCAGCTAGCATATCAAGCATATCGTCAAGTCTAGGTATGGGGAACCTATATTTGACGGTAATCTTGTTGATGGCCCTGCTATCAATACACATGCGCCATGTCCCATCTTTCTTTGGTGTGAGGAGGGCTGGGACAGCACAAGGACTTTTGCTAAGACGGAGGAAGCCTTTTCTAATGAGTTCCTCCACTTGCCTCCTCAATTCAGCATGCTCAGTGGGATTGAGGCGATAGTGGGGAAGGTTTGGGAGGGTGGCCCCTGGGACAAGGTCAATGGCATGCTGGACATCCCTCATGGGTGGCAGTTGATCAGGGAGCTCCTCGGGGAACACATCCTTGAATTCTTCTAGGAGAGGGTGTATCTCCACAGGATGAGGGTTGGAGGGGGTGGGTTCCCCTAGGCATATGACTACAGCGCATATGGGTGTCCCGAGGGCTACCTCTTCCTCGAGTTCTTGTCTAGTGATGAGGTGAAGGCCTTTGGTGGGACCCTCATGGGTGGACAGTTGACTTGTTGGTTGGGTTGGGGTTGGTGTGACCCCTGGGTTTTGAGGTGGTGTGGGGAGAATTCCCTTGGTGGGTGGGTCCTTTCGGGGTGAGGAAGGGTTGAGGCGAATGGTCTTCCCCTTGTGTTCAAAGGTGCACGTGTTCGTTTTCCCATAGATGGTAGCATTGACATCATATATCCAAGGTCTCCCTAGCAGGATGCTTCCTACAGCCATAGGTATGATGTCACACCATATTGGCTCTTGGTAGGATGAGAAGGTGATGGGGATAAGACAACATGTGTTGACGGGTAGGGAATGGTTGTTTATCCATGAGACACGATATGGTTTGGGGTGGGGTGTTGGGGTAAGTCCTAGGAGCTTGACGGTGTCCGGGGACACGGCATTGACACAACTTCCGTTGTCTAGGATAACCTTCCTGACATGGTCCCCAATTTTGATGAAGGTGTGAAAAATGGAAGTCCTCCTCCAATCATTCTCTTGTGGTTGGGTAAGGGTGCACCTTATTACTCCCAAGTGGGTGGAGTGGGGGTCATCTTCTACACCTTCCTCAAAGAATTGCTCCTCGTATTCCTCTTCCCACTCTAAGGTAGCCTCGTGTTCCTCAATTGTATTCTCATGGATTTCTTGGGATGTGGTAGGTCCGCCCTCAATAACAAGGCTTGACATCCCCTTGGAAGGGCATTGGGAGGCTATGTGGCCATAACCATGGCACTGGAAACATTTAATCGTACTACTTCCCGGGGTCTTCCCTTTGGAGGCTTCCTCCCTTCGGGGAGGAGGGTTGAGTGGGGTGGTCTTTGTGGGGGTGGGAGTGATTGGTTGGGGATAGGGCCGAGTGGTGGTTCCCCCATTGGGAGGAGGTGTTCTTATCAGAGGAGGTAGGTTGGGACGGGGTCCCGGGCCCTTGGGGGGGGCAAACCTAGGATTCCTAGAAAATCTCTCTACATCCCGGGCTATTTGATAGGCAATTTCCAAGCTATGCACCTCCCTCATAAAAAGCTCCCGTTTGATGTGGGGAAGGAGGCCATTCCTAAACCGGGATAAAGTGACGGCGGGGTCTTCAACCACACCACACCTTAGGAGATATGAGTCAAATTTTTCAATATACTCTTCCACGGTCTTTCCCTCTTGGGTAAGGCTTTGCCATTCATCAAGAAGAAGTTGGCTATAGGAGATGGGGAGATATTTGTTCCTAAGTTGATCTTTCATGTCTATCCAAGTGTCAATGGGTTCCTCACGCCGGATCCTCCTTTGGTTTTCTACCTTTAGCCAATAGGTTTTGGCTAGTTTAAGAAGGTGCATCTTGGCCAACCTAACCTTTCTCTCTTCGGACATGGGGTACCAATCAAAGTATTGGTCCATGCCATGCTCCCATTCTTTATAGATACTAGGGTTATGAGACCCATCAAAATTAGGAGCTTCCACTTTGATCATTCTTAGTAGGTAGTCATCCGGATCCTCACGTGGTCGCCTCTCATGGTATCGAGGTTGTGGGGCTCTCTCTTCACGATACCACTCATTCTCTAGGTATTCCCTCTCATGTTCAGCCTGCGGAGGGGGAGTCCTTGGGACATGATTCCTAGGTGGGGCCCTAGCTTCTTCTAGTCTCTCTAATCGGGTGGAAATTCCATTCATTTGCTCCGTGAGGACTTGGATGGCAGCCTCAATTCGATCCATAGGAGTTTGGGCAGCTTCCCTAGGGATGTTTTGGTTGCCATGCACATTGGGATCCATAGGTGGGTTGGAATGAGACGGATCAGTCCGATAAATGGTACCCCTACGGGTGGACATGCACAATGATGACAACACGGGATAGGAATGCAATTGCCCTTGGACCTAGGCTTGTAGAGACAAGTCTAAAACTTGCTCTGATACCACTTGATGTGACACCAAATGCAGCGGAGACTTTGATTCCTTGGACCTAATTCGCAATCACAATTACAAGGCGCCGAGAATATGTTAAAGCTACCAACGCACCGTGCGCACACGATTCCCGTGGTGACCCGGTGATGCCGAGTCGAGGTGATGGAGATAGCCCCTGACTGGTTAGAGGACCAGCACCACTTTAGTTAGCCCTCCCGAAGGTTTGAAAGCCCACAAACAAGGGCGGCCGGATGCCTTAAGGGCACGGGGTCACTCGCTCACTTATAGCCACGGTGACCACACTGAAAGGTGGCGCCGGGATCGGGCACTCGCTCTCCTACCGGCCGATATGTTTCGCAGATATTAAATAAACAAGTATAAGGAGGCAAGGGCAGGAGGCTCACCTGGTTGGTTTGAGGAAACCAACCCCGGTCGGAGACGAGGGCGAGCGGGGAAGTGTGGGTTCCCCGCACACTGCGCCGATGAAGCTTCGAACCTGTTTAAGTGTACACTCACTACACCTCACGCAGGAGGGTGATCTCGGGGATGGGAATTGATGGATTACAACAAACACTACCTCCCGCAGGGAGGGGCGGTAAGCCGGCCAGGCAAGAGGAGGGAAATAAGCTAGTAGCCCACGAGGAGGGACCGCTTCCGAAGTGGACCGCTGGCTGTGGATGTTGATAGGCAGTCGGTGTAGTCCCTGTAGATCTCGGTCAGGAATTTTCCGATGACAAGCCCAGGGGGGATCTTCTCGTAACAGGAACCCAAACGCCTCTGATTTATATCAATTTATTCTGTCATCGGCGATGGCTGCAGTGGAGGTCTGAGCAGAGCAACAGATTCTGGGGCGGGTGGCTCCCTGTTTCTGTCTGCAACTTGCAGAAGTGGCTCCGGTCGCTCCTGGATGCCGAATCATGAACAGTCAGAGCCGCTGGAACCGGGGACGAAGCCTCTACACAGAAAAACTGACGGAAACACCTTCTGAGGTCGGGGTGGACAGGGGGACGCCGACGAGCGGGAACTGGTCGCAGCAGACTGCAGGAGGCAGACCCGCGCGACTGAGGGAGAAAATTCGAAACTCTGGCCCCCGGATGCCGAATGAGGTTCTGTCTCTTGCTCCTGGTCGGGGACAGGGGAAGGAAGAACTTTGATGAAGAGCCTTCGGTCTGATTCCTTTGCCGTTGGTCGTGCAGTTGCTTCCAACCGGGATCAGGCTCTCTGCAGAGGATGTCTGGCGCAGTTGGGGAAGAACAGCTCTCCCGGTCGGCCACGAACTCGGAACGGGACGATTCCACCTCGCCTGCGTAGTGGACTGGACGACCTTTCCAGAAAGGTATGGTACGTCTTCAGATGACGCCGTTGGGCTCCGTGGCAGCTTCTGCAAGACGAACCTTCTTCTGCTACCTGCAGACTTGGCTAAGCAAAGGGGTGGTGGTGGAGCTTGGTTAAAGGGAATGGTGTTTTAACTATGGGGGAAGGCTGGTAGTGATGGTAGATGGGGGATGGGATGTGGGAGAATGATGAGAGGGGTGGAGGAGGGAAGGTGGAGGTCCAGGAGGGTGGAGGGTCCGCAGCTATCCAAAGGGGTGGTGGGGGTCGGCCAAGGGAATGGGGGGTGGGCTAGTGTGGTGGGTGCGCAACCAGCAGGGGTATGGGGGGGTTAATTTGCCCTAGGGATATGAATGGAGGGTGTGGGGAAGAGGGAGGGCTGCTTGGGGGAGAGGAAAGGCTGCCTTGGAGAATGAAGAGGTGTATGGGGAATGGGAAGAGTTGCCTAGGGTGGAGGAGGTAATGAAGGGAGTTATGAGTCTTGGGAATATGAAAGGGTGGAGGGATGAGGTGGCAGCTGAGGTGGCAGGGGGAGGGGGAGGTGAAAGGGCAGGTTCGCCCAAGGGAGAGAGAGAGAGGAGGAGGAAGAGAGAGAGAGGGGGTCGGCCCCCTTAGTGAGAGAGAGAGAAGGAGAGAGTGAAGGCTAGAGAGAGAGAGAGAGGAGTGCACTTATGCTTGCAATATTCAAATCTTCATTAACCTTAAAAGAGGGGGTTTGGGGTCCTATATATAGGAAAACCCAATTTACAAAAAGTCCTCATGGAATGGACAAATGACGAAAGACCAAGGGGTGGGGAGAGGGGCGCCCATGGGCCAGACCAAAGAAATGGCCCAATAAGAACTACTAGCCCCATTAGCCCACTAGCCTACATACAAGCATAAGTAAATAACATGATAACATAGTAACATGACTCAAAACATAGGCAAATACATCAAAATGACTCAAGAAAATAGGAAGATGTAATAGGATGATAAGCACCAATGTTCCTTCTGAAGAAGGGCTGCTCCCTAGCTGCCTCCGGGAGGGAGAGAAGTGCCAAGCCAGAGGGTATGTGGTGTGATGCCCTCATCACTCTTAAGGCCCATTAATTAATTAGAGTTATAAACTAACTGTAGAACTATATATACATATAGGTATGTGGGTGTGTCCCTTTTTTTTTAAAATTAAGTCCATTAGCTTAGGCCCACTATCTATTTGTGTTAGAGTTAAATGGGTTTACTATCTAACCCTTAATAAAGTACATTAGTATCACTTGGGGTTATGTTTTTATCTTTCAATTATACATGATTTAAGCCTTAATCTTTTATTAAGGCCCATTTATTCATAAGCCCACGTATTGATTCGCAAGCACTTCTATATACCTAACCCATTTAGTTTGGGATTATATATTCATTTTCTTTTAAGGCCCATTTATTCACCTTTGATCATTAAGCCTATTAGTTCTTAGGTTCTATCTACATTCGTGAGGCCCACTAGGTTCAAGAGTTTAGGTTTTATTTATAGCAGGTTCATTTGGCCCATTTGTTAATATCAAGGCCCATTAGTTATATTCCTTGGGATTATAATTGATTTTATCTAAATTACTTGGTATGTATGTAGACCTTATTTTCTTCATAAATTTCCATTTGTTGTCTCAGGTAACACAGTTGGGTTTGATCCTATGAGAGTCTTTATATATATGCATGTGTATAATTATTATTATTATTATTATTTATTTGGAATGAGATTCTTTCTAAATACTTGAATTGTATTTTCTTTAATTTGAGCCATAAATAGATAAAAGGATATATTAAAATTTTAATTCTCAACTATTTATTTTAGCTATACTTATCAAAACAAATTTATTAACTACCATTATTCTAGGACGAATATTTATAGTTTTTTTTCCTATTTAAATTTTCGGGGTGCTACAACGAGGGATAAGAACTGAAAGTGCTACTGTGAGCACAACTGGAGCGCGCGAGGGCGCAAAGGTGGGGGGGGCACAGGCGGTGCCGGAGTTGCAAGAGTCACCAAGGAAAAGCGAAAGAAGTCCCACTGTGATCACCAATCTGTGAGCAACGTCACGCGGAGGGAATTAATTTGCCGGGGGAGGCGAAGCGGAGCGCGCGAGGGACTCGTTTTGTTGCAACACAGAAAGAACAGAGAAGAGAAGAGAGGCCACCACGGGAGATTGCTCTGACGGGACATGCGGGACAGATGCAATGTGATAAAATATGGGGATTAAACGGCCATAGCGGGGAATGACAAGCCGCGGCCTCGGGGGGGCGGGAATGGTGCAAAAATTAAATAACAAGAATTGAAACGGTCATTGCGGGAAGTAACTCGCCGCGGCCTCGAGAGTACAGCAGATATAGAAGCGATAGATATAAAAAAGGGGCATAATTCAAACGGCCATTGCGGGAAGTAACTCGCCGCGGCCTCGAGAGTATGACAGAATAGAGCAGTTCAAGATATGAGAGACAGAATTCAAACGGCCATTGCGGGAAATGACTCGTCGCGGCCTCGAGAGTATGACCGTTATAAGAGCAGCATAAAAATATAGAGACAGAATTCAAACGGCCATTGCGGGAAGTGACTCGCCGCGGCCTCGAGAATATGACAGATATAAGAGCAGCATAAAAATGTAGAGACAGAAATTCAAACGGCCATTGTGGGAAATGACTTACCGCGGCCTCGAGAGTATGACAGGTATAAGAGCAGCATAAAAATATAGAGACAGAAATTCAAACGTCCATTGCGGGAAATGACTCGCCGCGGCCTCGAGATTATGATGTGATCGCTAGGGGCCGGGGACCCCAAAATAAAGAGTGATCGCGCCTACCTCAAAAGCGGAGATGGCGGGTTGCTTCTTCCTCTCCCTTCGGCCGGCCGATGGAGAGGACTTTCCTTAGTTACCCTGGTTGGTGTTATTTTTAAACCCCTCTCGGACACGAGTAGGAGGAAAATATGATGATGAATGGATATGCAAGTGTATATAAAACAAGACTCTCTTATGAAGGGAGACGGAGAATGCGAGATGATGAATGTAAAAGAACTACGGAGAAAAGGGGATAGAGTTGGCTTATTAGATGTGCCGATGGCGGGATTCGGCAGAGCTTCGGTAGCGTAGGGATGACGTGGAAGCACGGTGGATGAAGGCGGCCTTCCTCTTGCGAGCGCGGGCACCCGGAGGATCGGCAGAACCTCCTCCTACAAAAACCCACGGGTTAGAAATGGGATCCGGCAGAGTCTCTCCTTCCTCTGTCGGATCTGAAGCCCCTTCCCTTCGAGGGAGGGGGTCCTCTATTTATAGAGGGGAAGTGGATTGAGGCGTCCAAGACCCTGGACGCCTCCATCAATAGATTAATATTTTTTTATTTTTAACTTTTTATGAAGGCGTCCAGGAGACTGGACGCCTTCATTCCCGCCCACCGAAATTCCGCCGAAAGCCGTAGACTGTGGGTAAAGCGCGTGGTTTCGGTGGGCACCCGTGACTCACGAGTGGACGCGTCTAGCTGACAAGACGTCATTATATTCTTGGATTTTTCCGAAACGTCAGATCGAGCGGCGTGCCGAGATTGTCGAGATGCGGATGAATGAAGGCGTCCAAGGGCCTGGACGCCTCAAAAGGAGGCGTCCAGGGGCCTGGACGCCTTCAAGAATATTATTATTATTATTTATTTCTTTTATTTTTCATATATTTTCTCACTGATGGAGGCATCCAGGAAACTGGACGCCTTCAAGAAAAACCTCCGGATCCCACCGAAAGGCCGTCGACAGCCGTCTGCCAGACATTTTCCTGGTTTCGGAATCTTCTGATACGTCCGGTTGGTGGCGATGCCGTCCGAATGTCGCATGATTTCCGCAATGAGGCAATTTCCGGATGCCGAAGAAGTGTTACGTTACCCACTCAAAAGGCGAAAGAAGACTCAAGAATAGGAAGCACTCAAGCAATTCAACATACAAGAGCCACTGCGGGGCGTCATATAGTAATATGAGATTTTCTCAGGGGATGTCAGAAATAGCGTGTCTACACCGTCGACCAAAAACCTCCCCCCTTTTCAAACCCGGCCTTTAGGGTCTATTTATAGAGCCTAGAAAGCCAGCTCAAAATTAGGATTTAGAAGCATTTTCAGGTCAAGATTATCAAACAAAAGATCAAGATAATTGAATTATCTTTTATCCAATCGAAACGGCACTCAAAATGGTTCATTATCCGCGGAGAAAATGACGAGAGAAGTTAGGGATAAAACCACGGATAGAGAGAAAAAAATATGTTGAAATTCAGGAATCAAACGGATGAACGGTCTTACGATAGACCGCTCAACGGGATGTGCGGCCATATCCTGGCCGTCCAACCCTGTCGGTGGAAATTCAAAATAAATAATAAATAATCCAAATTATCCATCGAACTGACCGAAACCTTCGCCGTTGGACTCTCATAGATGAACAGCTCAGATGAGACCGTTCAAAGGTAGAGCGGCCAAAGACAAACCGTTCTAGCCTTGTCGGTGATAAATAATTTAATTGGATAATTATCTAAGAAAACCATCAAGGGCAGGACTCTGAGAGATGAGCGGCTACCATCCGTCCGTCCATTAAGTTGAACGACTAGAGGAGGATCGCATAGATGCTTGTCGGTGGAAATTTAGAAAATTAACCAAAATATTCCAAAATAGATGGACGGTCCATAGGCAACCGCACATTGATTGAGCGGCCAGGGATGAACCGCACATGTACATGGGTGTTGAAACTCATAGAAAAGTCCAATCAACCAAAACCAAGGCCCGTTAAGCCCTGAATCAACTCGTACCTAACCAGGGAGGGAGGCTACCCATAAAATTGGCCCAAGATATGCCTGTAAACAGCCCCAATGAGTGATGGACAACTCGAGACATCAACAAATGGGAGTAAGAGGAACGACTCAACTTATCGGCAAAAAACGGGTGTCAACACACATGTTTGATCCGAAAGTGAGGGATTCCGGGGCGCATTTCGGGGCAATATATGGGAGGCCCCCATTTCGGGGCGGCCGTCTCCCATCCCAGGGCTAGGGTTTCGGGGATGCTGGGGCCGCCGTTTCCCATTTCTCAGCGTCGCGAGACCCTTCTCAGCAGGGGTTTTTGAGATCTCGCAGGGCGACGGTGTTCATCGGCGATCTCGGCTCCCACGACGGCACCCGCGACGGCGATCCCGTCTCTTCTCAGCATCTCACCGTTTCGGGGCGACCGTCTCCCATTTCTGAGCATCGTGATACCCTTCTCAGGGATTTCGGGGCAAAGATTTCTGAGATCCTCGGAGGGCGGCGGATCTCGGCACCCGCGACGGCGATCCCGTCTCTTCTCAGCATCTCACCGTTTCGGGGCGACCGTCTCCCATTTCTGAGCATCGTGACACCCTTCTCAGGGATTTCGGGGCAAAGATTTCTGAGATCCTCGGAAGGCGGCAGATCTCGGCACCCGCGACGGCGATCCCGTCTCTTCTCAACATCTCACTGTTTCGGGGTTGTTGGAGCCCCGAATGGGGTACTCCTCTTTTCAACGGCTCGAGGGATATGGGGTACTCCTCTTTTCAAATGCTCTTCTCCATTTCTGTCTCCCTCTTCTTCCAAGTCCCGATCTTCTTCCAAGTCCCACGTTCTAGGAGGTGGCCCCCTAATAGATAAAAATCTATTTTTTCTTAATGGTGCGTTTGGGTTTCTTTGTTGTGCTTCTCTAGTAGGATTTGAACTGTTTTTCTTTGTTGTGCGTTTGAGTTGTGGCAGGTGTATCTTGTGGCCTGTGGGGACAAGGGCTTGGCTTCTTATCAGTCGTATGTGGTTCTTATTTTGTGGGGTTATTTTTTGTGTAAGTATGCTTCGACATGTATACTGTCATTAAAACTGAAATTATACAATTAATATGTACCAAGAAATGCCTTTGCATGTTTACTATTTTTGCATTGAAATAAGTACAAATGTGCTGTAACGGTAAATCATTGTTCTAGTTTAATAATTGTCTGATAAATCAATTCTCCTTTGTGGAACCTTGTGGGGTGGCCAGAATGGTTGTCTTCTATTTTCAGATAAACAATGGAGGCATGGATTCTAGCATTTCCAGAATGGGAGTTTGATTGGAGGTGCTAAACTGAATTCTAGCATTCCTGTGAGTGTTCTTCTAATCCAACTACATGTGTTTCATTTTTGGAAAACATCCCTTTCTGACATGTGCTCTTGTGCAGCATTTTTTATCCTTGTATGTAAAATACTGCAGCTAAGTGACCAAGAGGACCTCACAATCCAAATCTTTTAGACAGGGAAAAAATTGGCAGACTGTTGTCCCAGACTTTTGCCCAGTTGGTATGATCAAAGTCTTAAGTGATTCGTCAGTTCTTCATTATGCTCCTTCAACTGATTATCTTATGTCAATATCATACATCATTACTTCCAGTAATCTTTGATCAATTTTACTATTTGTATATGTAGAAATTGATGATCCCCTCGGACACTCAGGAAAAGAATGTCCAGAACTGTAATGCTGCATTGCAATACCTTAAGTTGGCTGGGGTTCCATTATCTGATGAAGATGCAGTTTGGTTGTTGCTCAAGATGTTGCCACTGGGGGATGGGGAGCTCATTCTTTCATTGCTCTGGAATATTTTTGTTCGTTTGCAGGTATAACTATATGTTGTATTCTAGGATCTTCAGCTCAATATCAACGTTCAGTTCTGATATCCTTTCTGAAGTGATAGTAACTAAAGTGGTCACCTTTCTGTGCATGTATATTTAGGTTTCTGTCATCATAATTTCATAACACCTTTGTCATTTTTATCAGAGGTTGCTTTAAATCAAGTTCTCACTATCTGCTACTTTTGTATGATGAGCACTTTTTAATCAAGAAACTGTGTATACTAAGCAAACATATACTAGCTTATTTTGTTTTATTTTATTTTGTCTGAGGGATGTCAAGAGGCTCTACCTGACATGGAAGTTAATTGTGCACAGGAGAGGGTGATAGAAGTGGATGGGACTATAGGCTATGGTAGTGGAATATACAGTCCTGACCTGATCCGAATTTATAGTTTCAGATCCAAAATATCAAAACGGGAAGGTCCGACTTTGTAGTTTTAGATCTGAGATTGCAAACTCCTGAATTTACAGTTTCGGATCCAGAACTGCAAGCAAACTAATCGGATCCAAAATTACAAACTGCAATTTTGGATCTAAATTTGTTTGATGTTTCAGATCCGAAACTAATTTGCAGTTCTGGATCCGAAAACTTAAACTCGGATTCGGGTCAGATTCGGATCCAAAATGACATTTTATTTCGGATTCGGATCAGGTTCAGATCTTTTCATATCTTAGCCAGTGGCAGCTAAGATATGGTTGTAAGGCAGGTAGAGGTAGTCCTTTTGAGCCTCTTGAAAGTATACTGCTCCCTTTGGATTGTCACATTAGATAGGAACATGGCTGACATGGATTCATCCTGACATAGCTGATTTTTTTCTCAAAAGTCTCCCCCAAATCATAGTATTACTGTCAATTTTTTCTATATGGCAATGAGTTCAGCTAATTAACTTGTGGGCATATTTCTTTCAAATTTTATTGTCTTCAAGGTTACTGGAAAGTGATCTTGTCTAAGGTCTCATCTGTCATTAATTGGCCTGCTCTCATATGTTATTTTCTAGATCCGTATAACTCGCATGTAAAAGGACATGGCTGGTAGTTATGGCTATTTTCTGTTTGAACCGTCCGACTTTGTGTTTTTTCAATAAGTATGAATGCTAAGAATGTGCTAAAAAAATAGCAAATAATATATAGTTAACTAACAGTTTAGAGGTTCCAGAACACTTGGATGCCTCTTTTGACTTCCATTGCTTCATCCATGGAAACATATGTAGTTTTTTCTCGTTGCTTCCTTCTGCTGCAAAACCTACACTGGATATCATCTCTGTTGTGGCAAAACTGTGTTCGTTCTGTCTTTACAAAATTAACTTGCCCTTTTTTCATGCAGAGGGAGTCTGCAGATCACAAGTCTGCTAAGGTGATTGGATTTGCAAGTTCTTTCATTTCTGCCCTCAATGGTGCAGAGCTTTCTATTACTGAGCCTAAGGAATCCTCCATAGTTCACATTGATGTAGATCAAAGTTTCCTACCAATTCCTTCTGCAGTTAAGGCTTCTATCTTCGAAAGTTTTGCAAGACAGAATATGGTTGAGTCTGAAACTGATGTCCGGTCTGGAATCCAGCAGCAGGTGGGAAATATATATGGGTTCCCCCTGTTAAATCTTCTGAAATCATGTATGGAGACTAACATTCAGTCTGTATTTTCATTTTTGCACTGCACAGAGAGAACTAGATGGGAATGGTTTGATTTTAGACTAGAAAGACTGTCTCCAAAGTAGATTCATTAGATCTGAAATTTCTTTAAGCCTAATGTGTTTGTTACGTGGATCCAAAAATAGATCCATTAGATCCGAAAATAGGATCCAGATTTCCCAATCTAGTTAACTTATATACCAGTTGATGTTTATTCTTAATATCCAGCCCAAGAATAATGGATTCAAAATAGGATCCGGATTTGGATCCAAAATCAGGAACACATTGAAAAAAATTCATATTAAGATTCGGGTCAGGTTCGGATCCGAAATTTTATGTTTGGATCCGGATCTGAAATAATACTGTATTTCGATCCGGATCAGATCTGGATCTTAACATATCGGATCCGATCGGATCCGATCCGTTGACAGGGCTATCTTTCCTTTACTTGCAAGTGTTTCTCTCAAAAAAAATTTTCTCTTCCCTGACAGATAAATTTCAGAAGCGTAACACACTGTTCGGAGTACCACTTTTCCACCGATACAAAACCAATTTGTATTTCATATAACAGTAAGATGATGTTGATGAATGCACATTGAGGCAGATCATGATCTTGCGAACGAGTACATTAATAGCAAATGGTCAAACTTCATTATGTATGTATTTATTACATTAATTATACGTGATACGTCCAATAAATTAACGGAGGCAATAGTAGGATAATGAAATGCTACCGTTATCCTAGCCAAAGAAAAAAAAACTTGACATATTCGCTCTAAGAACTATATAATTATATAGTTAATATAGGTCTTCATATATATTTTGCTGTTGCGACCATTACTTTTTAGGTGCGAAAGAAATTATGCACTTCAAAATTGCATCAAAGTCACAGCGCAATCTGACACTTAATTATTTCTTGACCTACTTTAAGAAACATGTCGATAATTCAATTAACTTTTAATAATTTGACTTATACTTTACATACAACTTTTATGCTCTAAAAATTTTAATAATTGTACCATATGTATGTACATCAATATAAATTTTGTCTCATCATGTCTTATTTTTTAAATTTTTATGTCTAAGTCTAACATATGTATCAATGTTAAGAGAGAGAGAGAGAGAGAGAGAGAGAGACGGAATGGGAAGCCAAGCGAACGAGGGCAAGAAGACGGGGAAATGAGTGAGGAGTGACGACTGAGGACGATCGCATCTTCCTTCTCCGCCGCCACGGGCACGATTGGCCCTGCTGCCTTTTCTTTGCCCACCGATGACAACAACGGGGGATTGGAAGATAGCGGCGAGGGGCTGGAGAAAAAAAAAAAAAAGAGAGAGAGAGGAGCAGATCTTAACCTGATCTTTAACCGACCATTTGCTAATTGGTGGTGCCCATACTTTGTACGCTTGTTCTTTGAGAAGAGAGAACGTCAAGGGGGCTCCACTACTCGGGGGTTGAGAACAAAAGGACCGAAGACTCTTTTGGGAATTGGAATGGGACCTATGTACGTAGGTGAGAAGGTCAAGCGGGTCAGCATGGAGAGATGAGGTTGGGGTTCTAGAACAGGGGCGTTGGGTTTCTAGAACAGAGGCTTCCCCGTTGGAGTGGAAGGAAGGGGCTGTTTACTTTCCACTGTTTGGCCAATTGTTCCGAGATGAGCACTCGACGGGGGTCTGTTTCCAGTGTTCATATGATTGGGTCAGAACTTATTAGTCGAAAATTAACTTATATATATATATAATATTGCCATGAACATGGTGAGATGCCGTAACTTAATTTGCAAAGTGTCCGCTGGTTCTCTCTCCATTAATTAATGAAATTAACATATGTAATAGGAGGAATTGCATTCTGTGTGTCTTCTGTATGGAGAGCAGAGACTAACCCACTTCTTATCTACATCGAATTTCTTATCTATGACAGAAAACTCTTGCTGAGGATCACGTACGAGTTAGGAATATGCCTGACAAGAGGCCTCTGAATGATCGATGGAAAAGCTAGCCGACGTCTTCCTCCCGTAAAAAAAATGAGATTTCTATTGCGAGATGGTGATGTAGACAGAGAGGAAAGAACGGCTCTTCCTCTCTCCCCATCTCTTTGGGCATCTGCGTGATGCGATAAGGCAAGTGACAGAGTGACGTCACACCCGCACATGTGATGTAGGGGCTGTTGAGGTTAGATTAATCCCATTAATTCGGAAGGGGGTAGGGGGTGGGGGGAGACAGCTAGCACGTTAGTTAATTGTCTCCTTGGATCGGCACTACTGCGTGCTCCACGGTCAAGATTTGCATACAAACCCGGCCGCGCGCAGAAGACCCCGGCCGGCAGGCCGGCCCTCCTCCCAGCAGGACACTCAATCGTGCAGTAGAGCAAAAATTTAAAGGTGGTGCTAATCTAAAAAATGGTCAAACGTTAATTAATTAGACTGTTGTGTCGACACACTCTCCAAGGCACTGCACTGCGTAATGTACTCTCTCTCGTTCGATACCGCACAACCCCAGCTCACTCTCCTCTATCTGTGCATTATTATTTATATCCCAATTCTCCCCCAGAGGCGTGTGTACGTGTGATTAATCAATTAATTAATTATATATATATATATATATATATGCCCTTTCCATCTAATTAATTCCTCCTTTCTTTTATCTTCCATGTACATATCTTCCTGGTTAGAAAAACAAAAAATAGAAAGCAGGAAGTGCAGCATAATATAATACGTATGCTGCCTTCTTGTGATCAGTAATTGATCATATTCCAATAATATTATTGGCCTATTCGATATATCCGGCCATAATTAAACGTGTAACGGCAGCTAGCTCATTGGATTTGTGGGCAAGGGAGGATGTTGTGGGAAGATCGATGAAGAAGAAGAATGTGAATGGAGCTCAAGAAAGGTAAGAGAAAGCGAACAACCATAAATTCTGCTGATCATCCAGTACGTGCTTTTAGTTACATGCCTCTTGAAGGCAGGGAGAGGGAGAGAGAGGGAGAGAGAGAGCAGGTGGTGCAGCAGCTAGCTATATGTAGCATATATACATATAGCATCCATAAAATTAATTAAAGAAGATCAAACTAGGTAGAAAGCCGCATCGATCGATCCGTGGGACGACCTCTCCATGGACAGCAGCTGGTGCAGAAGCGATAGTATACATGCACATATATATATATATATTTATGTAGCACTGATATTCATAATTAAGGAGAAGATCAAATCGGAATTATATCTTCATAGATGCATGGCGAGATCATCGATCAGGCGTCCCGGACCTCGAACACATTGCGGCTCTGCACCACGATGTCGTACATGTGCATGGATTTCATCCTGTTGAAGTCCCTAGGCAGGGAGATGGAGTGCACCGCCGTGCGCTTGTGGAACTGCAGCAGCTCGGGGTCGTCCCAGTATCTCTCCCAACCCAGGCTCGTCAGCTTCTGCTCCAGCATCTCGTGCGACGTGATCACCTCGTTGGTGGGGACGTACACCAGCACCTTCCGGCGGCCCCCGCCGCTCTCCATCCCGGGCTTCTCCACCAGGCGGATCACCCCGTCCTTGAAGACCCACACCCCCGACATATCTTCCACACAAGATCGAACAGCCCGCTCTCTCCAAGAATTAACTAATTAATTAAACCGGGGAATTATATTGATTAGGCAAGAAAAGAATTAGAAGGAATTAGTTGGCTGGCTAGCTAGCCAACTAGCTAGCACAAGAGGAGAGCTACAAGCTAGCTGATTGTGGGAGGAACTATGGTGGGGGTGGATGTGGGGAGGTTGAGCGAGAGTGGGGAGGGTATATATAGCCGCACCCCTCCCCTTCATCCCATCGTGGGGAGATCAGAGCCGAGCATTATATTCTTATTATAATGGCCTGTTCCAGGACACTTGCCCGGGGGTGGGGTGGGGGGGGGGGAAGCAATTGTATATATATATATATATATATATATATATATATCTCTCTCTCTCTCCGCCCCCCCCCCCCTAACTCGAGGGACCGGAGAGGAGGGGGGGGGGCCATGGGTCACTGCCCATCATTGCTTCGCGGTTGTGCCATGCTGGAGCTTTTCGGACAGAGGCACAGACAGAGAGGAAGAGGATAACGCGCGCGCGCCGGCCCCCCCCTCCCCCCCGCAAGCTCCATTCCCTGGTGCGGGTGGGGTCCGAGCACGTCGCCTTCCCATCATCTCCATGGCGGTGGTGGTCGTTGGAGAGGCTGCCCCCCACGTGAAGCGGGGGGTGACCGCGTGGTTCCAGAGCGGGCGGAGGACACGCGCGGTGTGGGGGGACGGCGAGGTCCCTCCGAGGAGACGGAGGCGTACTGTTCACGTGGCTGCGCCGGCGGAGAAGATGCGATCGAGGTGGACGCATGGAGAGAGTGATATATGTGAAAGAGAACGCAAGAGAGAGAGAGAGACCGCCGCTGGCCTCTCCCCAGTTTCCACGCATGCATGGGAATGGGGTGGTCCTCTCGCGATCAGAGGCCCGCGGTTGATCCCATATTGCTAGAAGTAGAAGACACACTCCGCATTCACATCCACGTGTATATGGAACTTTGCACCTTGCGATGTTTCAGGGTTGCAAGTTTGAATACACCAACTCTAATTGAATACATCAACCCTAATAATTTGAGTCAACTTGAAGATTAGATTGGGTTTGGGTTGCTATATGTTGAGTCAACTCGATCTAACATCAGATTAGGTTGGACTCCATATATATATAACCGACACTAATTGATTTCAACTTTTCTTCGAGTACTTAATTAGACTATAATTAAGCCTGGATGAAAACTTCATAGTTTACATACACAATATATAGAATAAGTATATTAAAATATATTTTTTTAGTTAGGGTTGGGGTTGGATCAAATTGAGTATATATATTATGACTCAGGTTGTGCATGCAGTTGGATTGGGAGAAAGTTGTACTTGGGTTGAGTAAGGTTAACTGCAGTTGTCAAATTGAGTCAAGTTCAGATTGGAAACACTCATGTGATATCGTGAAGATTTAAAAATCGAGACGATAAGATCTCATATTAAAAATTATAAAGACGAGTACGTGTCTATAAACAAATCTCAAAATTTTTAATTTGAGAGTACTTTTACCCGCTAAAAATACAAAACTCTAGCCATCCATTGAGGGTGTGTGTCATGACATATAGTTTAAATGCGTCTACAATTGATGCCGGTTGGCAAACCAGAAAATTAAGATCGGCACCTATTAGCATTAATTAAGGGGCGACCGGCTGTTAATGTTCCATGTTGTATGAGAATGACATTTATGAGTTTGAAATCGTCATTGGGATATATATATATATATATATATATATATATATATATCTCCCAAGGTGGATGTGCATGCCCTCCACACACAGTGACCTGCAGGGTGCTACCGAAACCCAGAGAAAGAATCTTGTTCCGACTACAGCTGCAGTGGGGGGGGGGGGCAGCAAACAGAGCGGAAGCTAGCTGTCGACCTCCAGAGGACCAAAGCGTGGGGAGAGGGACATCCAATAAAATCCGACATCGACACGGAAGAATCTCTCGATCGAGCGCAATTAATTAAATAATTAATTAAGACCCACGCACAGTAAAATTTGGATCTGTATGTTGGCTCTATTTCAACGATGTCCAGATGAATTAAAGTCATTGACATCGACAAATTTATTTCTTTTATGTGATTCTGATCAACTCGGCCGGAGTTTCTTTCCTTTCTTTTCTCTTTCTTTACGAACTCTCTTGATCAGAGACGATGAAAACATGTTCATGTCTTCGGCTTGCTCTAATTAATTAACTTGGAATATTCTTTTGGTCGCAAAGCTCCCAATTAAGTCAACATTTTCGTCGACCCCCAACGGGCATGCGCTGAGACGATCGAAGTGCTTGAATGATGTGACCGAATTAATTAAAACAAAGAAATTGACACAGAGGTGCGGCCATAGAAGTGCTGAGAGCTTGGGAGGACATGCATGCTGAGGCGAAGTGCGGCTTCAATGATGGCCAGGAAACAAACTCTATCGTGATATACGGAAAAAAAAATCTCACATTAAAACAAACATATATAGTTAATTAAATAAAGGATGGACATATCTCTGTGGGGGGGGATTTCTATATATTCCGTGCTTTTGAGACTAGGACGTCTGTAATGGGACCGAATGAGCTGACGCTCGTGCATGGACGACGGATCACTCTCGCAGGTCCTTAAGTAACAAAGGCTGCCGGCCGATAATTAATTAATTGGAAGGATTCATATATACTTCTCAGGGGCCTCCATCGTGAACGAGTGGAAGGAGGAGGAGGGACTCGGATCCCTCGTTTCTGTGGTCTCCTGCTCGATCGGTGCGTGATCTCTGAAACGTATGGGGATCGATGAATAGGCCATCATATATATATATATATATATGGTCCAATTGAAATCGACTAATGATCTTTAGTCATTAAAAGGATCCCTTGAAAGAAGGGGTGTGATGCCCTATAGATGGATCCCCTTAATTACAAGCAGGCCTACGTAGTCTTCCAAACAGATAATATTGTGGAGGTCAGAAATAACCGGCTTCTCGCCTGGGCCCTCTCGTGGAGATTCTCAAGAGGGCCATGGGCACTGAAACTGGAGGGAGCAGAGTGCACGCATCCACGGAGAGGGATGGTCAGGGCCTCTCTAGGAGTACTGATCCCGAGGGAAATGAAGCCCTCTGACGGTTAAATCAAGACACATGGTGGTAATCATAAAAACTTGCGGGAAGAATGAGAGAGTGAGAGAGAGGCGTCTTAGGGAGAGTACCTAAGGTGGGTCGGATGGTAGAAGACTCTTGTCAAAGAAGTAGGAGGTCCCAAGTTCGATCCATCCCGAAAGATTCTACTTGATCACGTGTTCAATTCTCGAGAAATGTGTGGCCTTTGATTTTTTAGTTCGTCAGATTCTTCGTCACCAAAAAAGAGAGAGGTGGCCTAGGTTTTATTGCCTCATTTATGCCATCTTTCTGTTGTGACTCTCACTTAGTATCTCGCATGCCTTGAGGGATGGATGTCTTTGCCCCACTTAGGAATAACATAGTAATTAAGACATAGATGGGTGCTTGCAGCGCATGGCACGAGTTTGTCAGGAGGGGCCGTGGCCACTAAGGGGGTGTTTGTTAACCGGGCACGATTAGCGCACATGTGAGTGAGAGAGCGGTGGGACCCACCGCTCTCTCTCTCATTGGGTGCGCTAATCTAATCGGTTAACAAACTCGCCCTAAGTGATCATAGGCATTGAGTGGTACTAGCATGGGGCCGTCAAGTTGCCCCTGGCAAGAGGAATGAGTGGCCCAAACACGTGTGGTGGCACTGCTCTGACGTGCCGTTGCTTTTACCTGACATGCCGAAGCTAAAGGAGGGTCCCTAGGGCTCTCCTAGGTTGTTAGATTTGGGCCGCACACATGGCCCTCGTAGGGGAGGGTTTGGACACCTAGTTGGGTTAGAATTGAGCTAAGCAGGCCGAATAGGGTGGCACACACGAGCACATGTACGTGGCTATCTAAATTCATTTCTAGCACGGTGGAATATTCGAGGAAGTCTTGGGGAGTGGATGTAGGGTAGCCTGTGGGTCCACTATAAATCTCGTGCCTCATTGTTGTGATTGCTCATCGTCTCTCATCTCCCTTCTCCATGGCATTAATTTCCATTGATTGTGCATTGATTTTAAAAACCCATTAATTCACAACCACCCTATAGCTTTGGGCCAAGAAAGTAGTTTCGAAAAGGGGGGTTTTATACATAAATCATTGCTAAATTAAAATTCATATATTTATTATTTCTACATTTGTATTTGTACTCGTATCATTGAAAATATTAATATTAGGTAAAAATATCACAAAATGATCTTTTTGTACTATTTTGGGTGATCTTTTTGCACATGATTAAACATAATGAAAAATGACTATTCAATAATTTTTTTACACAATATCAACATTTTTAATGATACGTGTAAAAATAGAAATGAGAGCATAATAATTTTAATGATGATTTATATGTAAAACTAACAGATCTTCTGGTTCTTAGATTCGACAATTTTTGAGTAAAATTGAGAATATACAAACACAATTATATAGTTAGTGGTAACTTTCTCTATTAAAAGGTGAGGAGGGTGAAATATTTGTTGATCATGGAGCTTGTTGTCATGGGCCTCGGAGATGACGTAGTTCTACATCTCCACAGGCCAAATTTTAAAAGAGCGAAAGACCTCGCAACCATGAAGTTCCCATCTCTTGAGAGGCTCGACTTCGTGTTCGTTTATAAAATCGCAGCCGATATGCCTGGTACTAACTTGTCTGCCCATTTGCGGGCCCGATTAGTAAAATGAAGCCCACTGGACCATTGAGATGAATGTCGCCGTGCAGATGTCGAAAGGCACGTCAACTTGAGAAAATCAGAACGAGTTATACGCACCTGTGGAATTAGTTATACCATCTCCGTTCCCCGTCGGTGGTGGAGTGAACATGATGCGGAGTAACTTGTTCGATTTATAAAAGTTGATTCTCATTTATTGGGGACCGTAGTTGAGGATCAAATTTTTATTTTTTTATATTTAATGATCCAAATTAGAATAGGATCATTATTATTTAATAATCTATAATTTTCGTGTTAAGTGCTTTTTCAGCTTTCATCATTTAGTAAGTTAAAAATAATAAAAAAATTAATAAAATAAGATATTAATGATAATTTTAGGGGGGATTTTTTGCAATATTACTCCTCTCATTTCCCCCACATGTAAGGCTACGTGGAAGAGGTTTATAGGGTGTTTGGTTGCGATTTTTTTATCTCTTTCTCTTTCAAATTTAAAAAAGAGAGAGAAAATTTAATTATGGGTGTTTGATAGGACTCTCCTAATTTTTAGGGAGAGAACCAACTCACGTACAAATCTTTCTCAAAAAAAAAAAACTCCTGACCAATTTTTTTTTTGGAACTGAAGTCTATCGTTCTCCCCCGTGCGTCCCCTCCCATGTGGCTCGTCCCTCTCCCCCGACCGTTCCCCCCCTCCCCGGCGGATCCCCCCTCCCCGGCAGATCCCCCCCTCCGACTCCGGCACCCCCCCCCGCGCAGCCCCGCCCCTCCCCCTCTCCCCTCCGGCTCCCCCCCCCCCCCCCCGCGCGCATCCCCTCCCCCTGCGGCGCCCCCTCCCGTCCCCGACCGGCTCCAGCGGCACCCCCCCCCCCCGCGCGCAGCCCCGCCTCTCCCCTCCGGCTCCGGCGCCCCCCCCCCCCCCCCCGCGCGCAGCCTCTCCGGTTCCCCCCCCCCCCTGCGGCCCCCCTTCCCCGGTGCCGGCTCCCCCCCCTCTCTCCGGTTCCCCCCCCCCCCCCCCCCCGTGCGGTGCCCCCCCTCTCTCCGGTTCCCCCCCCCCCCTGCGCAGGCCCTCCCCCCTCCCCTTCCCCCCTCCGGCTCCGGCTCCCCTCCCCCGACGGCTTCCCCATCCCCCCGACGGCGCCCCCTCACCTCCCCCGACGGCGGCCCCTCCCTGCGGCGACCTCCCCTCCCCCGGCGGCTCCCTCTCTCTCTCTCTCTCTCTCTCTCTCTCTCTCTCTCTCTCTCTCTCTCTCTGCAACGGACAGAAACTGCCTGAGACGACCCGGAGAGGAATACCCTAACAAACACATCTACACAAATTTTAAAATTTACGATATTATTGCCAAACAGAAAACATCTGTTTTTATCAATTTTAAAATTTAATTCAAAAATTATGTTGACACAAGTTTTTAGATAGAAATAGATTTAAAAAAAAACTGCTCCCAAACACCCTATTAAGATTTTCATAAAAAACAAAAACAAAAAACAAAAAATAAAAATAATTAAGGCTAAAAATTAAGAGTGATGTTAGGTCCATGTGAGACAATCCCATCCTACACCCAATAATTAAGTACATTAGTTTGCTATGGGCTCGATCACTTGCCACACTGTACGGTCACAATATGATCCGATGATCATACTATAAAAACATAGAAATTTTTAGTTTCTAATCTCTATAATCTTTTATATTTGCATATTGTGTCTATTTATAAGTCCTCGCAATTATTTATTTATTTATTAAATATTTTTTCATAGACTTTTTTGTAAATACATGAGGATTGTTTTTGTAATTAGGGTATTTTACTACATAACCTGTAACATCTCAATTTTATGAAACCTAAAAATATTTTAAATTTTCATGAGAAGAGTTCAAATAACTATTGAATTCTATTAAACAAAGTTAAATAAGTTAAACTTAACTAATTTGAACCTATTAAATCTTACTAAATAATTTAAATTACTAATTCACTTAGTAATAATGTAATTTTATGTAGAAATATTAGAATAAGATCATTATTATTTAATGATCTACAATTTTCGTGTTGAATACTTTTTCAGATTTCACCATTTAGCAAGTAAAAAATAATAAAAAAATCAATAAAATAAGATATTTGTAACGACCCGAGAGTCCGATTACCGGGAGAGACCCGATAACCCGAGACTCGAACCGCCGCCTACGAACCGGGAGGGCTCGGAAGGGCTAAAAGGAGTGTGGAGGCATAAAGAAATAGGAAATAAAGCAGGATAATTCAACAATTAACAGAAATAAATAAACAACTACAGCTACAACAGAGTCCAGTCCAACAGAAAGTACAGCCTAAAGTAGTAAAGTGTACCACATCCCGAGTGAACACTCGGCCCGGCGAGCTGGCAACAGAGAACCCCCGAACAGCACCCTCGAACCTCGAGGAAAAACAGCCACACCTGAAAAGCAGGGAATGAGTCTCCAAAACAGAGACTCAGCAGGGATCCCGCGGAACCCCACTCGGAAACAATGACGGCACAGAAAGCTGTAACTACGAGAGCAACAGTAACAGCAGGAACAGTAAGCCCGGTGGCCAGTCGAAACTCGGCACTACAACTACTCCTACTGTATCCGAAAGCACACCCCGATCTCGCAGTCGAGGCTACCGAACCACACTAGTACCACCTACCGAAGTAAAAACCCACGGCAACCGCGCCGTAGAGGCCTGTCTCCCAGGACACTTCCAACCTGGACACGCTGTCCAAGGTGCAACCCCGACCACCTGGTCACGGGTACTGCACAGCAAGACGCAACCTCGGTAAAGCTACTAGCACTAGTCTCGCGGCACGAGAACCGACACATGTGCCACGGCCAGACAACCGAAACTCAACGGTCAACACGACCAAAATCCGAAGGTCAAAGTCACAGAGACTGACAGTCTGACACTCCCGACTCGACAGGAGTACCTCCCATTAGAAGCACAGTCGGTAGCGTCCCCTGACGTCTTACACCGCACCGCAGGTGAACTGCCTGACGTGGTAGCTCCTACCAAAGGCACGAACACCGCACAAGTAACCACAAACGAGTGACTAGCTGGGGTCACGCTCGTCAGCGTGGGTCCAACCGCCCCCAACCACGTGTGCACACATAGACCGCGCGTCCTTGGTCTGGCCCTCTGACCGGTTTTCCCCTCAGCCGGACTCTGGCTGCAAGACGTGGGGCCTGACGGAAACCGGTCCACAACCATCTCTAAGGGTAGCCTCTCCACCACTACCTGGTGGGACCACACGCGTGTAAGCATGCTACGACTAGTGGAGGGTCACTACGGAGTAGACTCTCAAGTCAACATAAAATAACGTCCGAACCCGACGACATACGGGGACCATCCCACGTACCAGCACCGTCGCACGGTGACCACAGTCGGAGAAGAAACGGGACTCACAGTCCACGGCCACGCACACACCCTGCGCGAGAGTCGAGAAAACCCAAGTGACGCTAAGCCAATGGACTCTGGGCAGTCCTCTAGACGCACTACACCCAACGGTCCTTGAGTCACAAGACTAAGGGTCAAGACCGTCGTACGCAACAGCACAAGGCTGTCAATCTAGTCCAATCTCTAGGTCTAAAACTACGGTAGCACGAGTACCGAGGTAGCTCATGAGCCGCCGAGACCATTCTCTCGGGAAGGGAACTCAGGGGACTAAGGCCACACACACGGCCCACACAGAAAGCATAGAAGCACGATTCCCAAGGCAGCTCGCACACCGCTAAGGTGCAGCCCAACTCAGGGAGAAGAGGGAAGCCTCCAGCTCCCGACTGGATAATCGGGCTCCCAGCCCAAGGCCTTACACAGGACACACTCGGGAATCGCTTTCCGGAGAAATCGACGACGCACGGGGACTCTCACCGCACGCACACCAACACACAGTGACACGAGTCGAGAACGCTACACCCCGGAACCACACCGTACCACGACACCTGGCCCCGACGAAGTGCACCGCATCCGTCAGGCCACGGGTCGCCACGTGGGTCGAGAAACACACACCCGGGACTCGAATCGATCAAAACGGAAACACCGGGTTAGACTGGCACATGGGCGGTTCATCCTGGTCTGCTCAAGGGACGTGCGGCTGGGGAAGAGCCGCTCAAGGGATATACGGCCAGGAAGGAGCCGCACAAGTGCACTAATCGGACTAACCCAAGGAGGGGATAGGCGGTTAGGGCTGAGCCGCCCAAAGGGATGTGCGGCTAAGGGTCGCCCGCACAACCCAACCGACCTACTCCAGTGTTGGTCAAAATGATTTTGACCAAACCGCACAACCCGACCGACACAACTTGTTGACCAAGGGTCAACAGGGACATGCGGTCAGCGCCTAGCCGCACAAGCCCAACGGAGAGACAGACGGCTGGGGACCAGCCGCCCATGGGGGGACATGCGGACCTCTCCTAGCCGCACATCACATGTGTGGTCTATCGTCTGACCGCACAACCCCAAAACCAGAACGAGAAGAACGGTCCAAAGCCAGCGCCACCCATACGATGGACGGGCCCTGGTTCGACCGCCGAACCATCACGGCGGGTAAACCCAGGGGGTCACCCGATCGCGGCCTTTCCACGCCCCGTTCGTGCCGAAATGAAGGGGATACAGCCACAACCACCCTGGCAATCACATGGACTCCGACCGGAGTCAAAACGACGAACGAATCGCGAGAAACGGGTGATTCTACCGAAGTTGCTCAAAAAGGGTTCTCGGGCTTCCCGGAGCCTTACCGATCCAACGGGACCATCAATCGAGATGAAATCAGGGGGAAAAGAACGCTCTCGCCCCAAGGAATCCGTTGACAGTAACCGATCTGGAAACCGTCGCCGTTTCCCGACTGACCCTACGAAACCTACAAAATCACGGTTTCGCTAGAACGGACCAAACTGTCACACCCCGAACCGATAGCAGCAGGAAGCGATGCTCGGAACGTGACAGTTAACAGTCATGATAACCAGAGCGGAATAACCACAATTGAACACAAGGAGGCCATACACATATATTGAAAATACGAGCTCTTATTAATATTAAAAAGGTATAAATTTGACCCACTCTTACAATATTAGATTCAAATTAAAAGAAGAAAGAACAAAAAGAGATAACCAGACTCACGACATTAGCTAGACTCAAGAAGATAAAAAGACATACTCCAAACTCTAGGTTCCAGGTGTAGACACGCCATTCCTGACGTCTCCTGAGAAAATCTCATATTACTATACGACGCCCCGCGACGGCTTACGCATTTCGAATCTCTTAAGTGCTTCCTTTTTCTTGGGTCTTCTTCTGCCTTTTTCGGCATCCGGAATCATCTCGTCACGGCTTTCGGACGGCATCAACACCAGTCGGACGCATCAGAGGTTCCGAAACCAGGAAGGGTGTCTGCCGGGCGGCCGCCAACGCCTGAACTGAGGACCCGGGTGGGTCTTTATGGGGGCGTCCAGGCCCCTGGACGCCCCCATTCTTTTAATTTATTTTTCAAAGCCCAAAATTAAATAAAAAATAATATATTAATGGAGGCGTCCAGGCCCCTGGACGCCTCCATAAAAATAAATATAAAAAATATAAAATGCCAGCTATGGCATAAAAACAAAACAAAAATATAAAATATATTTTCTTGGAGGCGTCCAGGACCCTGGACGCCTCCATTAACTCACTCACGGGACGCCGCCCACCGAACGACGGTTTGTCGTGTGTGAAAGAATCCAAATTGTGGAGACGTCCAGCTGGCTGGACGCGCCCATTTCCAAATCACGGGTCGCCGCTCCAAAACCACGCGTTGTGCCAAACCGCGTGCGGCTTTCGGTGGAGTTCGGTGGATGTTATAGAGGCGTCCGGGACCCTGGACGCCCCAAAGAAAATATTCGGAAAAAATGAATAAAAATAGAATAAAATATCTTTTTTGCCCTGATGGAGGTGTCCAGGGTCCTGGACGCCTCCACCCTCCGGAGCCCTATAAATAGAGGCCCATCCCCTCAGTTCTGGAGGAGCTTCTAAGAGATCCGATAGGCTGCCGGAGCCCAGAGGCTACCGGAGTCATTTCTAACCCGTGGGGTCTTTTGTAGGTGGAGGTTCTGCCGACTTCTCGGGTGCCCACGCTCGCGAGAGGAAGGTCGTCTTCATCCATCGCGCTTCCACGTCGTCCCTACGCTGTCGGAGCTCCCCGGATTTCACCATCGGCACATCCAATAAGCCAATCCTTTCCTTTTCTTCGTAGTTCTTTTGCATTCATTATCTCGCATCCTCTATCCCCCTTCATAAGGGCGCCTCTTCTTATATACTTCTTGCATCTATCATCTCATTTTCCTCCTACTCGAGTCCGAGAGGGGTTTAAAAGATAACACCAACCAGGTGTGTGTCTTGCCATCATTTCGTTATTTTTTATCGCAAGGATTTGAATACTACACCTTCATCTTTCTAATCCACTCGTTACTTGTTTGTCGTTGTTTTGCAAGGGTACCCAAGGAAAGCCCTCTCCGTCGGCCGGCCGAAGGGGGAGGAAGAAGCAACCCGCCATCTCCCGCTCTTGAGGTAGGCGCGATCACTTTCTTTATTTTGGGGTCTTTTGGCCCCTGGCGATCATATCTTGTTCTCGAGGCCGCGGCGAGTCACTTCCCCAATGGCCGTTTAAATTCTCGTTCTTATATGTTATATTCTTATCTATTCATATTCTCGAGGCCGCGGCGAGTCACTTCCCCAATGGCCGTTTAAATTCCCGTTCTTATATTCTCTTTATATTCTGTTATATTCTGCTCATATTCTCGAGGCCGCGGCGAGTCACTTACCCAATAGCCGTTTAAATTCCCGTTCTTATATATTATATTCTTATCTATTCATATTCTCGAGGCCACGGCGAGTCACTTCCCCAATTGCCGTTTAAATTCCCGCTCTTATATTCTCTTTATATTTTGTTATATTCTTATCTATTCATATTCTCGAGGTCGCGGTGAGTCACTTCCCCAATGGCCGTTTAAATTCCCGCTCTTTATATTCTCCTTATATTATGTTATATTCTTATCTGCTCATATTCTCGAGGCCGCGGCGAGTCACTTCCCCAATGGCCGTTTCAATTCTTGCTATTTAATTTCTGCACCATTCCCGTCCCCCCGAGGCCGCGGCGAGTCACTTCCCGCTATGGCCGTTTAACCCCCATATCTTGCTATATTACATTTGTCCCGCTCGCCCTGCCAGAGCAATCTCCCGTGGTGGCCCCTTCTCTTTTCTTTTATTTTTGTGTTGCAACAAACAAAGAGGAGCCCGCGCGCTCCGCGTCTTCTTCGCTCCCCAAACCGCGTGACGTCGCTCACAGATTGGCGATCACGGTGGGACGTCTACTGCTTCCTTTTGGCTACCCTTGCAAGTTCGGCACCGTCCGTGCCTCTCCACCTTGGCGCCCTCGCGCGCCCCCGTAGTGCTCACGGTAGCACTGTCAATTGTGATTGGTTGGGTGTTTATTATATGTTTGTTATTTCTGTTGTTTTCTTACTCTATATCTCTGTCAGCATTCCATTGCATACATCCATCCCTCTTTTATATCCTTTTTCATTTTTTCTAAGGATCACCCTTTTCCGGTGAAGGAAGGACTCTCCGTTTGAGAATTCCACTCAACGGACTAGAATCTCCTCCACTGGGACCTCCGTAAGTCCCCGACATCGAAGAATCTCCTCTTCGTTCACTGGGCTGGTTGTACCATTGAAGTTCCCCGGAGTTAGTCATCCCATTCGTGGTGAGACGAGAGACCCTAGCTGACACGGCTGTGAAACAAAAATAAACTAGGGTCCCTATTTTGTGTGAACTTCGGATCTCGCTAAAAATAAAAAAAAAATCATCAAAATCCAAACACAAAAAAAAGGGCGTAAAGGCATCAACTTGTTTGATAATTTCTGCTACCTGCTTGCTAGTGTATATTTTTGCGTTCTGGGAAAACTGTGAGCATGGCTCACGAGTCTTTTGAGGAGAACCACCCCAGTCGTGGTTTGTCAGCCGACCCGCGAGTCTATGCTATGGACTCGGGTCCTTCTCATGAGCCCTCGCATGAGGTGCAGGTTATTGCCGGGGACACGTCCCCACCACAGGATATCTCTTCCTTACTGGGCGTCCTCGCCAACACGGAGTGTCACGCCCCGAGCGCGGAAGATACTCGGATATGCGCGACGAGTTTATATCAATCATGTCAATCAGAGTAGTAGTGTATTCGACACCAAAATAGAGATGCGCAAAATAGAAAGATAACCCAATCCTTTATTTCATAATGGATAGACTATTATAAATCCAATACTCTATTCAATTAAAAAAAGGAAAAGTACATAGTTGACTCAAGAAAGATAGGAAAAAAGACTAGATGACACTTGGAAAAGCTCTAGCTCTTTCACTCTTGACTTTCCCCATCCGATTGACTTCCCTCGTCGTCGGAATTACCTGAAAAGTAGGGAACACACGGAGTGAGCGAACGCTCAGTAGGAAATTATATCTCAAGCGCTAGCAAGGGGTTTAAGTAATTACATTTTTCATGAATGTACTATAGCTATGCATGCTCGCATAAAACGACAAGATGGAGAGAGAATTTATCAATAAGACAGCAAGATGAACTAGTCACGAGCTTTCAAGAAAAGATGACAAGATATTCAAGCAAGTACTTTTTAGCAAGTCATGTCAAGAACTTTGGCTATCATGTATCAAGCAAGCAAGTAATTACCCTTTTCTCGAGTCACGCAAGTCATGTCAAGTCAAGTACGAGTCAAGTACAAGATTTGTGTGGAATGTCCAATCAAGCTAGTCATGCACTCGGTATAATGCCAGATACCTTATCATTCAACTCCCATGGGCACAAGTACTTTCGGGTGTTCCTCCCAAGACCAGATCGGGCCCTATATGCGTAGGCATTTATCATGTATATTTGACATCCACTCTTGTATATATATATATATATATATATATATATATATATATATATAGCCAATATGGAATTTCAACAATTTAAGCTTGTAGACACGTAGGATAACTTTGAGAGAATGGAGTCCAAAAATACGACATTGGACATAGATAGGCGATAACAACGGTACAATCACGATGAACGATGAAACTAGGTGGAATTAGGTTCCCTTAACTCGGGTACCATGACAAACAAGTATGGACATTCTTTATATAGAATTGAGGTCCACATGAACAGTACATCAAAGGTAAGATACCCTCATTCTTATTATAGAATTGAGGTCCACAAGAACATCAACAAATGGCATGATATCATCATCCCATTAAGAATTCTCATGATATACTCTTTGCATATCATAAGGGCCGGTATACCATGTTTCTTTAGAGTGACATGGCATTCAATAGTGTAATGGGTTTTTAGGGTACAACCAGCTCAGTCGACCTTGAGGGAATCCAAGGTACGAGGAATCTTACGGAGGTCTCTATGACTAACTCGCTAGTCCAAAGGAACGGAATGTCCAATGGAGAGCTTGTATGTCAATGAGAGTTGAGGGTGATCGATAAAACATCATGAAACGTGGGACTATACTCACGGAGTGGAGATATAGTGCCGATATACATATATATATATATAGATATACTGAAACTATCGGTTATCAGAAACAGGCAAAAATATTTTTACAGGAAAATAACGACTTAAGTAAAGTCACTACTCAAGTAATTAACGCCTTAGATAAGGGCGTTTATCTATTTTTCCTATTTTGCAGGAATTTCAATAATTCAGTATTCTACCAAAAACGCGCCTTGGTGAAGGGCGTTTATTTACAATATGACGACGTAATCAGTGGTCGTCCATTCTTTCCTTCTATTTTACAGAGTATATATTTTCAGAATTTTCTCAAAACACGCCCTGGACAGGGGCGTTACTTTTCAATTCACGTCCTGAACAGGGGCACTAGTCAAGTGAGAGACGACCTATACAGGGTCGTGAATTCAAGAATTTACAATATTTCAGGAAATAAAATTCCAATAGCCAAGAGACATGATTTAGCAGGAATTCACAGGTCGAGTCATGCAATATATATTAGATTGGATATTTCATATTTATTGAATTTTTAACGTGGATCAATTATTAATTACATGTGATTTTCATGAAATTAACGCCTACAGGGCAGGGCGTCAAATCTCAAATTGACGACCTAGTGCAGGTCGTTTCTTTAAAGTAGCGCCCTGGACACGGGCGTCTCTTGCAAAAATATTATAGAAACGTGTATAAACTATCAGGAAACTTATATACATGACATGCATGATGTGTTACTATGAATTTAATTTGTTTGAGCTACGTTGCTTGAGAAAACCTACCTTGACAAAGATTTGAACGGATGCAGGTTCTGTGAAGAAAGAACGATACTCTGTTTTATAAACAGAGTCTTTTGAATCTTTCGAACAGTAGCAGCAGCAAGGGTAGTAATAGGTTGTAGATGAAGAACCCTCAATTCTTCAGTAGGTTATGATGACGTCCCTACAGAGAAATAAGATGAAGAAACATTAGTTTTTTCTTCATAATACTTACTGAAGGTAGAGGAAAGAAGAACTTACCCTTTTGTTCTTCACAACGTTAATCTGTAAGAAGAGAAGAAGATGAAGAACCTGTTAATGTTCTTCATACCATCGTAAACAGAAAAAGAAGAAGAAAGAACCTTGGTTCTTCACATACCGTAGAATAGTCCGAACGCCAAATAGCGTTCTCGGTTCAAGCAGTAGGTTATTTATAGGATTTCTAGAATCCTAATAGAGTTAGTGTTTGATTGGAAGTAATACTTCCAAGATAGAGTTATTACTACATTCGAACTCTTTCTCATAGTTATCAACTTACCCTGGATAGACTCCGGGGTCGAACGAAACTCGAACTGAATTAACGACCTAGGTCAGGGCGTCGAATTTAAATTGACGCCTTGTCAAGCGTCGTTTCTTGTTGAAACGCGTCCACTCAAGGGACGTTACGCTAACTTGCCCTTTTTATTTATTTTGGACGTTTGAAATTTGACGTCTTGATGTGTGGGCGTCCTTTCTTCAAAACACGCCTTAGGTAAGGGCGTTTTATTTTAAAGTAGCGCCTATATTTGAGGCGTTATTTTCATCAGGTTTTAATTATTTTTATTCCAAGCTCTTTAGTTTATTTATTAAATCTTTCAATCTATTTTGATTTATTTTATTTATCAGGGTTGCTACACCCTCCCCCACTTAAAAAGAATTTGGTCCCCAAATTCCATATCATACATTTACATATGGAGAGTGTAGAGTATGTACCTTCTAAAATAAATCTGGAAATTGTTTCCTCATAGATTCCTCGGTCTCCCATGTAGCTTCATGTTCTGAATTCTTATTCCATTGTACTTTTAGCATGGGAATAACCTTATTCCTTAGGGTACGTACTTCTCGATCTAAGATCTTCATAGGCTTCTGCTCATATGTGAGATCCTTCTGGATTACTAGGTCTGATGGATCCTGTACATACTTCTTCAACATGGATATGTGGAACACATTATGTATCTCGGACAATTGAGGAGGCAATGCGATGCGATAAGCAACCTTGCCAACTCTTTCGAGTATCTCAAAAGGTCCGATAAATCTTGGTGTAAGCTTGCCCTTAACACCAAACCTCCGTATTCCACGTCCAGGCGATATCTTGAGAAATACATGATCTCCAACTTGGAATTCGAGATCTCTTCTTCTTGTGTCAGCATAAGCCTTTTGTTTAGACTGAGCAACTTGCCGTCTTTCTTTGATCAATTGTATCTTCTCGGTAGTGTCCCTTACCATTTCTGGACCTAATAGTTGTTTCTCTCCAACTTCGTTCCAGCATATGGGTGATCGGCAACTCCTTCGTATAAGGCTTCAAAAGGTGCCAGTTGTATACTTGCCTGGTAGCTATTATTGTATGCAAATTCGACCAGAGGCAAGTGATCATGTCAGTTTCCATCAAAATCAGTAATGCATGCTCTTAGCATATCTTCGACTACTTGATTGGGTCTCTCGGTCTGACCATCCGTTTGAGGATGAAAGGCTGTGCTAAAGTTAAGTCTCGTTCCCAACGAATGTTGTAGTCCTTTCCAAAAATGAGAAGTAAAACGGGTATCTCTGTCAGACACGATTGAAACAGGAATACCATGTAATCTGACTATTTCCTTGATGTATAGTGCAGCCAAGACATCAACTGACCATCGACTCTTGATTGGCAAGAAATGCGCTGATTTAGTCAATCGATCAACGATAACCCATATTCCATCATGTCCTCTTTTTGATTTAGATAAACCCATGATGAAATCCATACCAATATCTTCCCACTTCTATTTAGGGATATCTAGAGGATGTAGCTTTCCAGCAGGCTTTTGGTGTTCCGCCTTGACTTGTTGGCATGTGAGACAACGTGATACATAGTCTGCTATTTCCCTTTTCATGTTGGGCCACCAAAAATTTCTTTTCACATCTTGGTACATCTTGGTAGATCCAGGATGAATCGTATACCTTGACCTATGAGCTTCATCTAAGACCTTCTTCTTCAATTCTGGGCAGTCCGGTATACAAGTTCTATTCTTGAAAATTAATCTTCCATCAGAAGCTAATTGGAAATCCGATTGTCCTTCTAATCTGCCCTTGATTTCTACTAATGTAGGATCATCATTCTGAAGTGCTTGTATTTCAGACAATAAATCTGACTGTATGCTTACATGAGATAATGTGACACATCTAGGGTCCGTGTCCATGCTTATATTGAGTTCAGAGAATTGTTCCAGCAATTTCCATTCTTGAACCAGACAATTGGCTAACAGTGCTCTCGGCTTTCGACTAAGGACATCTGCTACATGATTCCCCCTTTCCGGGATGATATTGTATATTGAAGTCGAAGTCCTTGAGATATTCCAGCCATCGTCTTTGCCTCATATTTAACTCCTTCTGTAAGAAAAGATATTTGAGACTCTTGTGATCGGAGTATACAGTAAACTGTACTCCATAAAGATAATGTCTCCATATTTTGAGTGCAAATACTACCGCGGCCAATTCTAAGTCATGGATGGGGTAGTTCTCTTCATGCTTCTTTAATTGTCGAGAAGAGTAGGCTATAACCTTCCCTTGTTGCATTAGAACACACCCGAGGCCAATGCCAGAAGCATCAGTGTATACCTCGAACTTTTCTCCTTCAATTGGCAATGCTAAGATAGGAGCTGTAGTAAGATGATCCTTGAGAGTTTGGAAGCTTCTCTCACATTCCTCATCCCATTCATAACGGATCTCCTTGCGAGTTAACCTCGTAAGTGGCACGGCGATTTTAGAGAAATCCTTGATGAATCGCCTGTAATAGCCGGCAAGACCTAAGAAATTTCGGATCTCGCTAGCATTGGTCGGTCTTTCCCAATTCCTTACAGCTTCAACCTTTGATGGGTCTACAGACAAGCCATCCTTTGATATAACATGTCCGAGAAAAGTCACTTCTTCAAGCCAGAATTCACACTTGCTAAGTTTTGCATATAATTGGTTTGTCCTCAATATTTGTAATGCAATCCTCAAATGTTCCTCATGCTCTTCCTTGGTCTTAGAATAAATCAATATATCATCAATAAAGACCACCACGAATTGATCTAAATAAGGCCTGAATATACTATTCATTAACTGCATAAAGGTAGCAGGGGCATTTGTTAGTCTGAAAGACATAACAACAAATTCATAATGGCCATACCTGCTTCTGAATGCGGTTTTATGAATATCCTCGTCCTTGATTCTTAGTTGGTGATATCCGGACCTAAGATCAATTTTGGAAAAGTACATGGATCCTGAAATTTGATCAAACAATTCATCGATTCTCGGCAGTGGATACTTGTTCTTGATAGTGAGATGATTCAATTGTCGATAGTCGACGCATAACCTCATGGATCCGTCTTTCTTCTTTACAAATAATACAGGTGCTCCCCACGGGGAAGTACTTGGTCTAATGAATCCTTTCTTAATGAGTTCCATCAATTACTCCTTTAACTCCTTGAGTTCAGCAGGTGACATCCTATAAGGTGCTTTTGAAATCGGACCAGCACCAGGGACTAAGTCAATGGTGAAGGCCACTTCTCTTTGCGGGGGTAATCCCGGCAAATCTTCCGGAAACACGTCCGGAAATTCTTGTACCACTGGAATGTCTTCTAACTTAGCTTCCTTAGCTTCTTTAACTGTGACAAAGGCAAGGAAAGATGTACATCCTTTCCTGATGCGCTTGCTAGCTCGGAGAGCTGAAATAATAGGGGATTTGCTCCGACTCTTGGGGCTAGTAAATATTAGTTCTGGAAATTCCTTGAATGTAACATTACTATTGCGGCAATCAACCGTTGCCTGATACTTGGATAACCAATCTGCCCCTAGTATAACATCATACTCTTTCAGATCTAAACATATTAGATCAATAGGGAGATTTCTACCCTGAACCAATACTTCGCAGTTTTGGTAATGATGTGTAATATCAGTCTCATCATCCAGAGGAGTAGACAAAATTAACTTTATCCATTCCGGTTCTAGGGATAATGGGTCAGCAAACTTCTTAGAAACAATAGAATGCGATGCACCAGTATCAATTAAGACATATGCATTCCTGGAACAAACTTTCAATGTACCTTCCACTAAGCCGCCTCCTTCTACTTGCTCGGTCTCCTTGATTGCATGAAGACGAGCATTCTTGGTTACTGGGCGCTTCCCGTCAATGGCTTGATCGTTAAGTAATGGGCAATCGGGAATCCGATGCTCACGACTACCACAACGGAGACATGCTCCTAGTTTCCTCCAGCATTCTTCTACTCTATGACCCGCTTTATCACAATGTTTGCACACTGTATTTGGAGAGGTAGTGGTGATAGAGAAGGGCTTGGTCTTCTTGAACTTTTGGTCTTGTGAGGATGCTCCTCCATTGCTAGGCCTTTTCTTGAAGTTGGGTTTAAAGGAACCCGAACCTGTAACTTGTTCCTTCTTATCCTTACCACGAATCTTATCAGACAGTTCCGTGGCATCTTCTAATAGTTGAGCTCGGCGTACTATCTCCGAGTAGACTTGAATGTCCATCGGCGCCAGTTGAGTAATAGCTTGGGGCCTGAGCCCATTAAGAAACCTCCTAGCTTTCATTTTCTCGGTGCTAACTAGATGCTTAGCATATCGAGACAATCTAGAGAATTGGGCCTCATACTCGGCCACTGACAAAGATCGTTGCCTTAATGCAGCAAATTCTGCAGCCTTCTTTTCCTGAACTCGGTCCGAGAAATATTTTGCGTTGAAGTGTTCAACGAATTCCTCCCACGAAACCTGATCTTGATTTATAGTAGCCTCTATTGATTCCCACCAGCATCTAGCATCCCTTTCTAACTGAAAAGTAGCTAATAAGACCTTATCTCGATCCGTGCATTGCATAACACGGAATATTCGTTCTGTTTCCCTAATCCAGTGTTCAGCGTCATCTGGATCAGTAGAACCCGTGAACTTGGGTGGGTTCATGTTCTTGAAAGTCTGGTGGAGACTTCCTGCTCGTTGTCCACCTCCTAGTGTTACTTGCTGCAGTACTTGAGTCATGCCTTGCAGTGTACGCTGCATGTTGCGCCATTGAGCACGTTCGGCAGCCATTATCCTACAATTACAATAACTAGATTAATACGTGATTTGTATCTTAAAGACTAGCATTCTATGTTAACTTTAACCCTTGGTTCTACCCAAATCTCACTGGTTAAAGGTTTGAACATATCCTTGGACTTGGGTTTTCCTAGGAATTGAATACCCTAGGCTCTGATACCACAAAAACTGTCACGCCCCGAGCGCGGAAGATACTCAGATATGCCATTACCAAAAAAAGCGGGATTTCAGACGGATATTTCAGATGGATATTTTTCCGTCGTAAAATCCGTCTGTATTTGTGACGGATTAGTTTCCGTTACAAATTCCGTTGTTATTAACGACATACTATATTCCCTCTGAAGATCCGTCTATAATTATAGACGGAATATATTCCGTCTTTATATCCGTCGTGATTTGAGACGGATATTCAGACGGAAATAATCCGTCTGAAATCCGTTACAAATATTCTTTACCTCCATCGAAACTTTCCCCCCTTCCCCCACGACGGAGCTTTCCCCCCTTCTTCCCCCCTTCCCCCGCGATCTCCGTATCACTCCCACTCTCCCTCTCACTCTCTTTCCACTATCTCCTTGCCAAGGAGAGACTGTCGGTGCCGTACTCGCCGTCGCGGCCAAAGCCGCCCTCGCCGTCGCGGCCAAAGCCGCCCTCGCCATCGTCGTCGAAGCCTTCCTCGTCGTCGTCGTCCCCGCAGAGCCCCCCTCACCGTTGCCGTTGAAGCCGTCCTCGTCGTTGCCATCGAAGCCGTCCTCGTTGTCGCCGCCAGTGTCGCGTTGTCGCCATCCTCCAAGCCATCCTCTCTGGTCTGGTAAGCCCCCTCCCTCACCCTCTCTCTGTAAAACTCTCCCTACCTGACGCGCCTCCACCATCGCCATTGTTGCATTTGTTGTTCCTTTTTTTTAAAGCTTGGGGATCATCAGGGAGGGCGGGGGTTCTAGCCGATCCGGGAGGGGGAGGTTGGTCTGGCAGGGAGAGGGGTTCCAGCAGCGGTTTTCGGGAAGGAGGGTCAAGAGCGGAGGGGGCCGGGGGGTGCTCTGGCAGAGGGCGGTTCAGGCGCGCAGTGGGATCCGGCAGGGAGTCCAGGGTGGGGGCTGTGGGTTAGGAGGGTGGGGGGGTTCCGATGGGGGGTCTGGAGGAGGGTTTCGGTGGGTGAGGGGCTGCTCTGGGAGTGGGGATTTCAGGGAGGGGGTCTCCGGTGGGGGGTCCGGGGTGGGGGCTACTGGCTGGGAGGGTGCGAAGTTCCAGTGGGGGGGAGTCTAGGGGAGGAGGGTTCGATTGCGGTAGGTCCGAGGGGGGGCTGCTCTAGGAGTGGGGTGGTTCAGAGAGGGGGGATCCAACAGAGGGTCTGGGGTAGGGGCTCATCTCTGGGAGGGTGGGGGGTCCGGGGGAGGAGAGTTCAGGCGGATCTAGGGGGGCTACTCTGGGAGTGGGGGGTTAAGGGAGAGGTGCTACAAGGGGTCCGGGGTGGGGACTGCTGGTTGGGAGGGTGTGGGGCCGCGAGCTCACCCGAATATTGCTAGAGGGAGAAAGGGGGTAGGGAGGGGTTGGGATGACTTTTGGTCGAAGGGTGGGGGTGGGGGTGCAATATCACCGGAGCCACTCCGGCGTGTGGTGGGGGTCAGTGGGAAGAGACTGGGGAGGGGGGCTCCAATAAGATGGCATTGGCAGCCATCATGAGGGGGATCAATATGAATGCAGGGCTTAAGCAGAGCCCAAGTGGCAGCTGACAGCTTGCTATGTAAGAGAAGGTGAGTGGTTGACTCAATCTAAGCATTTGGACAGCATAAGTTTTTAGAACACAATGATATTCCACTCTGCTGGACTCTTCTATCAGTGGGTAAAATTCCATGGATGAGCTTCCATAGGAATAGAGAAACTTTGGGGGGAATGTAGGTAGACCAAATGAGAGAGTATGGAAAGGATTGATCAGTAACAGTTAAGTGCTTCCTCCATGAGCTGATAGTAAAATCTCTTGCTGCACCTCTGACCAGTCTTCTTAAGAAGGACAGTTATAGTTGGAGCCCATCTTCTCATCAAGCCTTCTTACAGCTTAAAGAGGCTATGTCAACTGCCCCAGTTCTTGACTTGCCTGATTTTTCAGAAACTTTTGTAGTCGAGTGTGATGCTAGTGGAACTGGCATGGGAGCAGTTCTCATGCAAAAAGGTCGTCCTGCCATTCTTGAGGCCATAGATGCTCCACTGAGGCTGAAAGTGATCCCATTTGAACCTTGTTTATGATGATAAGAAGATATAGAGAAATGGAATGACCACACATCTTAAGTAGTACATATATACAAAGATGTGGATAAATGCAAAGAAATCAGAATTCTCTATAGCAATAGGTAAATACCCAAAAAATTCATTTTGTGATTTAAAACTTTGTGGATTTTTATTGCATGTAAATATATTTTTAAATCTGATTTTAATAGAAATTTGATGTTAATTTGACTAAAAAATGTAGATTGTTTAGCTTCGATGTTCTTCATTTGAAAAATTTTATAATTTGGGTGTTATTTAATTTGATATGTCCATAATGATAATTGCGTTGTTATTTAATTTTATGTTATATAAATGCATGGGGTATTCCCTGTGAGCTGAGGTGCGTGGGTGCGACCTAACATTACACGCACCTCAGGAGAGCGCGTTAAAACCGTGTCAATGTGCCTTCCCGTTCAAGACTTTGGGTTTGATGTGTATGTTCTCATTTGTTTATGAGAATATATATATCTACCTCAAAGTCTTGAATTGTCCCGTTTGGACAGTCTGTGAATGTTTGATCGCACTTAGGCAGTCATTTACTATATGTGTTTGTATGGTTTGTTGAGAATTTCGGTTGTGTCTCCTCACTCTTCTCTGATATACCATTATTGATTTTGAGTGTTTTCTTAACCACTTACTTGTAAGTGTTTAAGAAAATTTCAAAATCAATAAATATATTTGGTATATCGGAGAAGTGTGGGGAGATGATGCCGAAATTTTTAGCAAATCGTGCAGCACATATAGTAAGTGATTGTGCGATCAAACCTTCATGGATGGGTTAAAAAGTGATAATCTAATCAATATTCCTCTTCCAACTGCAAATGGTCTATGATGAACGATGTGAGGAAAGGGTCGGGTGTAATATTATGAGTAATGATTTGAAAGTTAGGATGTGTATTGTCATTTATTGGGTGCAGGCAAAATGTCGACAGATCGTTCATGGATGTATCGTAGAATAGTTGACCGGGTGGTGTCAGATGACTTTAAGCTTGGGGTTGAGAGTTTCATTCAATTTGCATTGGGGAATCCAAATGCAGCAATAGATCGCGACGGTCACATTCGATGCCCTTGTTCAAGTTGTAGAAACTTGAGGTGGTGTTCAACATGGGATGTGCAACATCATTTGTACACGAAAGGGTTCGTGGATGGTTATACGAATTGGACGTGTCATGGTGAGCAATTCTTGAGGTATGAGCCCGACAATATTGCAGGCACAAGTGGGTACGTGGATATGGTTGTAGATGCTGCTGGTCCTAGTTTTAATATTCACGATGAAGCGCCGAATAAGACAGCCGGAAGATTTTATGAACTACTTAGGGATGCTGATGAGCCGCTGTGGGATGGTTGTGAAAATCACACTCGATTGTCTGCAGTGTCACAGTTGTTGAACTTGAAATCTGAATTTCACATCAGTGAGACTTGTTTTGACCGTCTCCTCCTCTTGATCAAGAGTATGTTGCCTCGAGACGAGAAGTTGCCAGAAACTTTTTACCGTGCAAAAAAGATGGTCAATGACTTAGGACTTGGATATGTGAAAATAGATGCATGTCCGAATCATTGTATGTTATATTACAAAGATGATGCAGATAAGATATCATGTTCCATTTGTGGCCATGACAGATTCAAACCTAAGGGGGGGGTCAATTCAAAGGCAAAAGATGTACCTTACAAGGCGTTGCGATACTTCCCTCTTGTGCCTAGGCTGCAGCGACTGTATATGTCCTCAAAGACGGCTCGGCATATGACATGGCACACCGAAAGAGTACGTCGTGCCGATGATATAATCAGTCATCCTGCCGATGGTGAAGCTTGGACTCACTTTAGTCGTACTCATCTTGCCTTTTCAAGGGAGTCACGTAATGTTCGATTGGGTTTATGCACAGATGGCTTTAATCCATTCGGTGGTTCAGTGGCAGCTTATTCTTGTTGGCCAGTGTTCATGACACCGTACAACCTTCCGCCGCACATGTGCATGAAGCGAGAAAATCTGTTTTTGTCCCTAGTAATTCCTGGTCCAAAAAGTCCCGGAAAAAATTTGGACATATATCTCAGGCCGTTGATTGATGAGCTCAAATTTGTATGGACTGATGGAGTTGTTACTTATGATGCATATAGGAAGAAAAATTTTATTATGAAGGCTGCACTGATGTGGACAATAAGTGACTTCCCTGCATATGGAATGCTATCTGGTTGGAGCACACATGGGAGGCTAGCATGTCCTTACTGTATGGAAGATACCAAATCATTTGTATTGAAACATGGGGGGAAAAGCTGCTGGTTTGATTGCCATCGGCGGTTGCTACCAAGTGACCATCCTTTTCGAAGGCAAAAAGACTCGTTTAAAAAAAATACTGTTGAAATGGATGAAGCTGACTTGCAACGGGTGTCGGGTCTACATATGGCGTCACGGGTGCACAATTTACCAGATGTAGTTCAATTGTCTGGTAGCACACGGCAACTCCCTAATTTTGGAAAGGATCACAACTGGGTCAAGAAAAGTATTTTTTGGGAATTACCTTATTGGTCAACTCTTCTTGTACGACACAATCTGGATGTCATGCATACCGAGAAGAATTTTTTTGATAATGTGTTCAATACGATCATGAATGTTAAAGGGAAAACAAAGGACAACGCCAAAGCACGTATGGATTTAAAGATGCTTTGTAGACGTCCAGAACTGGAACTACAAAGTGTCAATGGCAAAACTGTGCAGCCTAAAGCAACTTATGTGCTTCATGATACACAGATCAAGGAAGTATGCCAGTGGTTGAAACAACTGAGATTCCCAGATGGATATGCATCCAACATAGCCCGTTGTGTGAATGTTAATGAGGGGAAAATATATGGTATGAAAAGTCACGACTGTCATGTGTTCATGGAGAGGCTACTGCCCATTGCATTTCGTGATTTGTTGCCAAAGCAGATATGGGGAGCACTAGCTGAGATGAGTCAATTTTTCAAGATTTTATGTGCATCTGAACTCAGACTTCGGGATGTACAAACTATCGAACAAGAAGTTGTCACAACCATTTGCAAGCTAGAGAAGATATTTCCTCCGGCATTCTTTGATTCGATGGAGCACCTGGTCGTTCATTTGCCATATGAGGCTATCGTCGGAGGTCCAGTACAATTTCGATGGATGTATCCATTTGAGAGGTATGTGACAATTTTTGTTAACTTATAAGTCGTCCATAGCCGCTACATATTGTTGCCATCTGACTTGTTGTTGTAGGTGCATGCATGAATTAAAAATGAAAGTTCGCAACAAGGCACAGGTGGAGGGTTCGATTGCTGAGGCATACATTCTTGAAGAAATTTCGAACTTCTGTTCTATGTACTTTGAGCCAGAGATTCAAACTCGTCGTACTCGACCTCCACGTAATGATGATGGGGGAGTGGATGAATCGTCCGATCGGCTCTCCATATTTAAACATCCTGGACGTGCGTTCGGACGTTGCTTGACTCGCACGCTCGAAGATAGAGAGTTGCACGCCGCTGAGATATATATTCTTTTGAATTGCCTCGAGATTGAACCTTATGTTGAGTAAGATCTTAATTCACATTTCCAGCAACTCCATAAGTCTATACATCCTCAAAGTCTATACAACATTGACTTCACAAAGTCTATACATTGGCTTCCTCAAAGTCTATACATTGGCTTCCTCAAAGTCTATACATCCTCAAAGTCTATACATTGGCTTCCTCAAAGTCTATACATTCACTTCCTCAATGTCTATACATTGGCTTCCTCAAAGTCTATACATTCACTTCCTCAAAGTCTATACATTGGCTTCCTCAAAGTCTATACAACATTGACTTCACAAAGTCTATACATTGGCTTCCTCAAAGTCTATACATCCTCAAAGTCTATACATTGGCTTCCTCAAAGTCTATACATTGGCTTCCTCAAAGTCTATACATCCTCAAAGTCTATACATTGGCTTCCTCAAAGTCTATACATTGACTTCCTCAAAGTCTATACATTCACTTCCTCAAAGTCTATACATTGGCTTCCTCAAAGTCTATACATTGGCTTCACAAAGTCTATACATTGGCTTCCTCAAAGTCTATACAACATTGACTTCACAAAGTCTATACATTGGCTTCCTCAAAGTCTATACATCCTCAAAGTCTATACATTGGCTTCCTCAATGTCTATACATTCACTTCCTCAAAGTCTATACATTGGCTTCCTCAAAGTCTATACAACATTGACTTCACAAAGTCTATACATTGGCTTCCTCAAAGTCTATACATTGGCTTCCTCAAAGTCTATACATCCTCAAAGTCTATACATTGGCTTCCTCAAAGTCTATACATTGGCTTCCTCAAAGTCTATACAACATTGACTTCACAAAGTCTATACATTGGCTTTATCAAATTTTTTTAATCATTTTTTTTACGGGGTGCTACATTTATATTGCAGACAATTTGATTCAGAATTAGCTGAAAAATGTCCAAATATCCAGGATGTGGAGATTGAAAAAGAACGCGAGAAGTTTTTTTCCAAATGGCTAAGAAACCGAGTTAGTGTGAACTCTGAATATATATGTTTGTATTTACGTATGTTGAGGTAATTGTTATTATTTTAACTACTCTAATTTGAATATAGGTTGAACAAGGTCTCATTACTGATCAAAGAGTACAACAGATAAGTTATGGCCCCTCGAACCAGACACGTGCCTATCCGGGATATATTGTGAATGGATACAAATTTCATACAAGGGATTATGGGCGAAATAAGTCTACGATGAACAGCGGCGTATGTGTGAAGGGAAGTTTATACAATGAAATGGAATTGGACTACTATGGTATTCTTGAAGAAGTCTTAGAACTTCAGTATTTGGGACAAGACAATCATGTATACATATTTAAGTGTCAATGGTTTGATCCTAATTCTGTTCTACATGACACAAATTATGGGATTGTCAATGTCAAGCATAGGTTTAAACTTAAGACCTATGAACCGTTCATTTTAGCCGCACAAGCCCAGCAAGTGTACTATTCAAGCTATCCATCATCCAAGAATAGAGATTGGTGGGCAGTTTGCAGGGTTAATTCAAAACTCTTTCCCACTTATGAGTTAACTATGAGTGGAGATGTCTCAGAGGTTGCTCGTGCTGAATATTATCAATCAGACGAAGTTGGCGTTGTCGGTTCCTCTAGGTTTAATATGGACGAATCTGATGAGCCACTGTCATTACGTACGCGAGATGGCGTGGAAGAAGTCGATCCGACGGAGCTAAATGTTGATGTTAGAGGGGAGGAAGAATCAGATGAAGACGAAGATTTTGAATCTCATGAGACTACTATGGATGACGAAGATGATGAAGTTGAGCTAGATATATCAACATGAGGGAGGCATGTTTTGATAATTTAGTAAGAAGATTCTTACTTTTAAGCATAATTTTAAATAACATTTGTCTAGCCTTATATAATTGTGGATTAATATGTATTAATTGTTTTGTTATTCATAAGGAAATGGTGCGAGGAGGTCGTACTAGGGGTGGGAGGAGATCTAGCAGTGAGAGGGGCACTACTACCTCCTCGCTACCATCTTCTTCAGACACAGGTATATTTGATCAATAAGTTAGCTATATAAATATTTTAATTATTTACAAACTTAAAAGAATTTATTTATAGGTGCAAGTGTCGGCTCACCACCACTTGTACATACGCCACCACCTCCCGCTACAGGTATGTATATTTTAATTTAAATTCTTGAACATTTGTTCTACTTATGAAAATAAGTTCTTGCAGGTCTCAGTGGCCTCCCACCTGTTGTGCATACGCCACTCCCACCACCTCCCGCTGCAGGTATGTATATTTTAATTATATGTTCGCAATATTTGTATCACTCCACATGACAATAAATTCTTGCAGGTCTCAGTGGCAAAAAGACTCGAGGATCATGTATGTATATTTTAATTTAAATTCTTCAATATTTGTTCTACTTATGACAATAAATTCTTGCAGGTCTCAGTGGCCTCCCACCTGTTGTGCATAGGCCACCCCCACCACCTCCCGCTGCAGGTATGTATATTTTAATTATATGTTCGCATTATATGTATCACTCCACATGACAATAAATTCTTGCAGGTCTCAGTGCCCTCCCACCTGTTGTGCATACGCCACCCCCACCACCTCCCGCTGCAGGTATGTATATTTTAATTATATGTTCGCAGTATATGTATCACTCCACATGACAATAAATTCTTGCAGGTCTCAGTGCCCTCCCACCTGTTGTGCATACGCCACCCCCACCACCTCCCGCTGCAGGTATGTATATTTTAATTATATGTTCGCATTATATGTATCACTCCACATGACAATAAATTCTTGCAGGTCTCAGTGCCCTCCCACCTGTTGTGCATACGCCACCCCCACCACCTCCCGCTGCAGGTATGTATATTTTAATTATATGTTCGCAGTATATGTATCACTCCACATGACAATAAATTCTTGCAGGTCTCAGTGCCCTCCCACCTGTTGTGCATACGCCACCCCCACCACCTCCCGCTGCAGGTATGTATATTTTAATTATATGTTCGCAGTATATGTATCACTCCACATGACAATAAATTCTTGCAGGTCTCAGTGCCCTCCCACCACCTCCCACTTGTACAGGGCCCACCCCCACCAGTCAGCCCCTTGACGATGTCGGCAGTTGTCACGAGGGAGGCACGACCCATGATAGACGTCGCCCGTGTTGGGTATCCGGGTAAATCTATAAGGTTATATTACATTAATTAGCCCTCAACTGTCTAATATGAATATTTTGACATTTGCAATTGCAGTATGAAATTTGAACCCCATAGCGCTGTCCATCATTCCACCGAACTCATGTTGGCACATGTGCCCGGGGCAGCTTCCACTTTCAGAGATTTTCCGATGTCCGTCCGCGATTCATTGTACAACATGTTCTTAGTAAGTAATTACGTCATTTAATTCAAGTATTTCCCAAAGTCAATTTACAACTTTATACTAAGTGTGAAAAGTAATTGATTTACAGCGGTCTTTTCAATTCACATGTGGACATGACGCGGCGAGATGTCGTCGTGCCTGGGAGTCTACTATGCTCTCAAGTTACAAGAGGAGAATACATGAGGCCCGAGCACACGCTAAAAAATTGAGTGGGGGGAGTGAAGACCGACAATTGTGGAAGGCGCATCGCCCTCTATGGATGAGGCAGGAGGATTGGGAGATATCTTGTGACCATTTTGCCGACCCCAAGTGGATAGAAAAGTCCGAAAAAGCCAAAGCAAACAGGACGTCAAAACCAGGTTCAAATTTGCATACGAGTGGGTCCATCTCTTATGCGGCTCATAAACAAAAATTGGTAAGTAATATACCAATTTATCTTCTTACAATTTATCCCAATATTTGACTTTTTTTTTACTATGAATTGTATAACAGGCTGTGGAGCTTAATCGACCTCCGTCGTTCCTCGAGGTGTTCGACAGAACACACAAAAAGAAGGGGACTAATGATTTTGTGAGTGACACAGCTAAGTCAGCAGCGGTAAGTTTATCTACATATGTAACTTGTACCGTTCATTTAAATTGGCATGTAATTCATATGAAATTGACTAGTTATTTTATTCAATTTGTAGGAAACATATAGCAAAGCAGTGACAGAGAAGTACGGGGAGGGAGACACGCAGCAGCCGGAGTTCGATCCGGTGGAGTGGGTGGCAGCAGCTGGCGTACCGAAGAAAGGCCGACTATATGGTTTTGGGGAGAGCCTAGACGCAAGCGCGGTGACATCAGCGTGTGCGAGTTCTAGCTATACTTCTTCCAGTGGCAGTGCCTTCACTATACCTTCCGTTGCCCCCAGCGCTTCTGCCAGCGACATGATGGACATGGTCCGATCGCAGATTTCTGATATGCAGCGGCAGCAGCAGCATTTCCAGCAAGAGATCTCTAGCCAAGTGTCAGTATTCTTGCAGGCAATTAGTGGCCTCCTCTCCCAGAGCGGAATGGTCCCTCAGAAATCAACCACCACCACACCACAGCCCGCACAGGTGAGTGTTTACTATGTTTTTATTTTGATGGAATTACTCAATTATGTTCATTATTAATTTTAAAACTCATTTACTTCAGAAGAATTGAGAAAATCTGGGGGCCGGGGGTCTAAAACTTGAAATACCGGCCGGACGGCCATGCCGATCATTCCAACACTACCGGGGAGATGAAAGTGACTTGTCAGAACTGACGGAATCCAAATCGGATGTCCGGTTTGAGCTCGGCGCTCAAAGTTCAGTTTTAAAATACACTTAGTTTAAATGAACTACCAGGTCGGGTCCGGGGGTCTAAAATTGGAAATACCGGTCGGACGGCCGTGCCGATCATTCCAACACTACCGGGGAGATGAAAGTGACTTGTCAGAACTGACGGAATCCAAATCGGATGTCCGGTTTGAGCTCGGCGCTCAAAGTTCAGTTTTAAAATACACTTAGTTTAAATGAACTACCAGGTCGGGTCCGGGGGTCTAAAATTGGAAATACCGGTCGGACGGCCGTGCCGATCATTCCAACACGACCGGGGAGATGAAAGTGACTTGTCAGAACTGACGGAATCCAAATCGGATGTCCGGTTTGAGCTCGGCGCTCAAAGTTCAGTTTTAAAATACACTTAGTTTAAATGAACTATCAGGTCGGGTCCGGGGGTCTAAAATTGGAAATACAGGTCGGACGGCCGTGCCGATCATTCCAACGCGACCGGGGAGATGAAAGTGACTTGTCAGAACTGACGGAATCCAAATCGGATGTCCGGTTTGAGCTCGGCGCTCAAAGTTCAGTTTTAAAATACACTTAGTTTAAATGAACTATCAGGTCGGGTCCGGGGGTCTAAAATTGGAAATACCGGTCGACGGCCGTGCCGATCATTTCAACGCGACCGGGGAGATGAAAGTGACTTGTCAGAACTGACGGAATCCAAATCGGATGCCCGGTTTGAGCTCGGCGCTCAAAGTTCAGTTTTAAAATACACTTAGTTTAAATGAACTACCAGGTCGGGTCCGGGGGTCTAAAATTGGAAATACCGGTCGGACGGCCGTGCCGATCATTCCAACACGACCGGGGAGATGAAAGTGACTTGTCAGAACTGACGGAATCCAAATCGGATGTCCGGTTTGAGCTCGGCGCTCAAAGTTCAGTTTTAAAATACACTTAGTTTAAATGAACTACCAGGTCGGGTCCGGGGGTCTAAAACTTGAAATACAGTCGGACGGCCGTGCCGATCATTCCAACGCGACCGGGGAGATGAAAGTGACTTGTCAGAACTGACGGAATCCAAATCGGATGCCCGGTTTGAGCTCGGCGCTCAAAGTTCAGTTTTAAAATACACTTAGTTTAAATGAACTACCAGGTCGGGTCCGGGGGTCTAAAATTGGAAATACCGGTCGGACGGCCGTGCCGATCATTCCAACACGACCGGGGAGATGAAAGTGACTTGTCAGAACTGACGGAATCCAAATCGGATGTCCGGTTTGAGCTCGGCGCTCAAAGTTCAGTTTTAAAATACACTTAGTTTAAATGAACTATCAGGTCGGGTCCGGGGGTCTAAAATTGGAAATACCGGTCGGACGGCCGTGCCGATCATTCCAACGCGACCGGGGAGATGAAAGTGACTTGTCAGAACTGACGGAATCCAAATCGGATGCCCGGTTTGAGCTCGGCGCTCAAAGTTCAGTTTTAAAATACACTTAGTTTAAATGAACTACCAGGTCGGGTCCGGGGGTCTAAAATTGGAAATACCGGTCGGACGGCCGTGCCGATCATTCCAACACGACCGGGGAGATGAAAGTGACTTGTCAGAACTGACGGAATCCAAATCGGATGTCCGGTTTGAGCTCGGCGCTCAAAGTTCAGTTTTAAAATACACTTAGTTTAAATGAACTATCAGGTCGGGTCCGGGGGTCTAAAATTGGAAATACCGGTCGGACGGCCGTGCCGATCATTCCAACGCGACCGGGGAGATGAAAGTGACTTGTCAGAACTGACGGAATCCAAATCGGATGCCCGGTTTGAGCTCGGCGCTCAAAGTTCAGTTTTAAAATACACTTAGTTTAAATGAACTACCAGGTCGGGTCCGGGGGTCTAAAATTGGAAATACCGGTCGGACGGCCGTGCCGATCATTCCAACACGACCGGGGAGATGAAAGTGACTTGTCAGAACTGACGGAATCCAAATCGGATGTCCGGTTTGAGCTCGGCGCTCAAAGTTCAGTTTTAAAATACACTTAGTTTAAATGAACTATCAGGTCGGGTCCGGGGGTCTAAAATTGGAAATACTGGTCGGACGGCCGTGCCGATCATTCCAACGCGACCGGGGAGATGAAAGTGACTTGTCAGAACTGACGGAATCCAAATCGGATGTCCGGTTTGAGCTCGGCGCTCAAAGTTCAGTTTTAAAATACACTTAGTTTAAATGAACTGCCAGGTCGGGTCCGGGGGTCTAAAATTGAAATACCGGTCGGACGGCCGTGCCGATCATTCCAAACGACCGGGGAGATGAAAGTGACTTGTCAGAACTGACGGAATCCAAATCGGATGTCCGGTTTGAGCTCGGCGCTCAAAGTTCAGTTTTAAAATACACTTAGTTTAAATGAACTATCAGGTCGGGTCCGGGGGTCTAAAATTGGAAATACCGGTCGGACGGCCGTGCCGATCATTCCAACGCGACCGGGGAGATGAAAGTGACTTGTCAGAACTGACGGAATCCAAATCGGATGCCCGGTTTGAGCTCGGCGCTCAAAGTTCAGTTTTAAAATACACTTAGTTTAAATGAACTACCAGGTCGGGTCCGGGGGTCTAAAATTGGAAATACCGGTCGGACGGCCGTGCCGATCATTCCAACACGACCGGGGAGATGAAAGTGACTTGTCAGAACTGACGGAATCCAAATCGGATGTCCGGTTTGAGCTCGGCGCTCAAAGTTCAGTTTTAAAATACACTTAGTTTAAATGAACTATCAGGTCGGGTCCGGGGGTCTAAAATTGGAAATACCAGTCGGACGGCCGTGCCGATCATTCCAACGCGACCGGGGAGATGAAAGTGACTTGTCAGAACTGACGGAATCCAAATCGGATGCCCGGTTTGAGCTCGGCGCTCAAAGTTCAGTTTTAAAATACACTTAGTTTAAATGAACTACCAGGTCGGGTCCGGGGGTCTAAAATTGGAAATACCGGTCGGAAGGCCATGCCGATCATTCCAACACTACCGGGGAGATGAAAGTGACTTGTCAGAACTGACGGAATCCAAATCGGATGTCCGGTTTGAGCTCGGCGCTCAAAGTTCAGTTTTAAAATACACTTAGTTTAAATGAACTATCAGGTCGGGTCCGGGGGTCTAAAATTGGAAATACCGGTCGGACGGCCGTGCCGATCATTCCAACGCGACCGGGGAGATGAAAGTGACTTGTCAGAACTGACGGAATCCAAATCGGATGCCCGGTTTGAGCTCGGCGCTCAAAGTTCAGTTTTAAAATACACTTAGTTTAAATGAACTACCAGGTCGGGTCCGGGGGTCTAAAATTGGAAATACCGGTCGGACGGCCGTGCCGATCATTCCAACACGACCGGGGAGATGAAAGTGACTTGTCAGAACTGACGGAATCCAAATCGGATGTCCGGTTTGAGCTCGGCGCTCAAAGTTCAGTTTTAAAATACACTTAGTTTAAATGAACTATCAGGTCGGGTCCGGGGGTCTAAAATTGGAAATACTGGTCGGACGGCCGTGCCGATCATTCCAACGCGACCGGGGAGATGAAAGTGACTTGTCAGAACTGGCGGAATCCAAATCGGATGTCCGGTTTGAGCTCGGCGCTCAAAGTTCAGTTTTAAAATACACTTAGTTTAAATGAACTGCCAGGTCGGGTCCGGGGGTCTAAAATTGAAAATACCGGTCGGACGGCCGTGCCGATCATTCCAACACGACCGGGGAGATGAAAGTGACTTGTCAGAACTGACGGAATCCAAATCGGATGTCCGGTTTGAGCTCGGCGCTCAAAGTTCAGTTTTAAAATACACTTAGTTTAAATGAACTATCAGGTCAGGTCCGGGGGTCAAAAACTTGAAATACAAGTCGGACGGCCGTGCCGATCATTCCAACGCGACCGGGGAGATGAAAGTGACTTGTCAGAACTGACGGAATCCAAATCGGATGCCCGGTTTGAGCTCGGCGCTCAAAGTTCAGTTTTAAAATACACTTAGTTTAAATGAACTACCAGGTCGGGTCCGGGGGTCTAAATATTGTTTCAAGCTAGTAGTTGATCTATAAAATCTGCAGTTATCAATTTGATATGTTTGATTTATATTTATGCTCATTTCTTCGCACTAATTTTTTTATCTATAAATGAATGTTATTATTTTTTTAATGTAGGGGGATCCTTCTGCGGGCAGCGACAGAGGAGATGAGCAGGGCAGTGACGATATGGATGATGAGGATATTGACGATGTACCAGATATTTCTTGATGTTTAATGATATTTGTTTTATGTTATTCAGACGGATCAGCAGGGTTAATGTGTTTTTTTTGTATTTATTTGATCAGCATGGTGGAATTTTTTTATTGGTGGTGTTTATTTATTTGAACATCTATGTTGATGTTGAGTTTTTTTCGGTGGTGTTTATTTATTTGGGTACGTTGATGTTGAGTTTTTTTTGTGGTTATCAGTAGGTTCCCAATAATTTTTTTTAACAGGTTTATTAGATAAATAAACGCAATATTTTAAAAAAAATATATTTTTGATTTCAGACGGATTTTCACTCCGTCGCTTTTTCCGTTTGGAATAGCGACGGTAATTTCAGACGGAAATTAATATCCGTCGTGATTTCCGTTTGAAACACCGACGGATTTAGGACGAATTTGCATATGGAACCGTCGTCGGTAGTTACGACGAAATAGTAATCCGTCGTAATATCCGGCAGATATTGCGACGGATTTCAGACAAGCTTTCAGACGGATTACTGACGGTATTTACAACGGATTATAAATCCGTCTTAAAAACCGTATGAAATACATACGGATAATTTCAGACGGACAGTTACATACGGAAATTTTATCGTATGAGATTTAGACGGAATTTGTGACCGAAATTTATTCTGTCTTAATTTCAGACGGAATTTCAGACAGACAAATTAACTGTCACAAATTTGTGACTAAGAATTTCAGACGGTCGATTCCCGTCTTAAATCCGTCGGAATTCCGTTACAAATATGGTTTGCGACGGATTTTCAGACGGATTTGAGACGGATAATGTCCGTCTGAAATCCCGCTTTTTTCTGGTAGTGTGCGCGACGAGTTTATATCAATCATGTCAATCAGAGTAGTAGTGTATTCGACACCAAAACAGAGATGCGCAAAATAGAAAGATAACCCAATCCTTTATTTCATAATGGATAGACTATTACAAATCCAATACTTTATTTAATTAAAAAAAGGAAAAGTACATAGTTGACTCAAGAAAGATAGGAAAAAAGACTAGATGACACTTGGAAAAGCTCTAGCTCTTTCACTCTTGACTTTCCCCATCCGATTGACTTCCCTCGTCGTCGGAATTACCTGAAAAGTAGGGAACACACGGAGTGAGCGAACGCTCAGTAGGAAATTATATCTCAAGCGCTAGCAAGGGGTTTAAGTAATTACATTTTTCATGAATGTACTATAGCTATGCATGCTCGCATAAAACGACAAGATGGAGAGAGAATTTATCAATAAGACAGCAAGATGAACTAGTCACGAGCTTTCAAGAAAAGATGACAAGATATTCAAGCAAGTACTTTTTAGCAAGTCATGTCAAGAACTTTGGCTATCATGTATCAAGCAAGCAAGTAATTACCATTTTCTCGAGTCACGCAAGTCATGTCAAGTCAAGTACGAGTCAAGTACAAGATTTGTGTGGAATGTCCAATCAAGCTAGTCATGCACTCGGTATAATGCCAGATACCTTATCATTCAACTCCCATGGGCACAAGTACTTTCGGGTGTTCCTCCCAGGACCAGATCGGGCCAATATGGAATTTCAATAATTTAAGCTTGTAGACACGTAGGATAACTTTGAGAGAATGGAGTCCAAAAATACGACATTGGACATAGATAGGCGATAACAACGGTACAATCACGATGAACGATGAAACTAGGTGGAATTAGGTTCCCTTAACTCGGGTACCATGACAAACAAATATGGACATTCTTTATATAGAATTGAGGTCCATATGAACAGTACATCAAAGGTAAGATACCCTCATTCTTATTATAGAATTGAGGTCCACAAGAACATCAACAAATGGCATGATATCATCATCCCATTAAGAATTCTCATGATATACTCTTTGCATATCATAAGGGCCGGTATACCATGTTTCTTTAGAGTGACATGGCATTCAATAGTGTAATGGGTTTTTAGGGTACAACCAGCTCAGTCGACCTTGAGGGAATCCAAGGTACGAGGAGTCTTACGGAGGTCTCTATGACTAACTCGCTAGTCCAAAGGAACGGAATGTCCAATGGAGAGCTTGTATGTCAATGAGAGTTGAGGGTGATCGATAAAACATCATGAAACGTGGGACTATACTCACGGAGTGGAGATATAGTGCCGATATACATATATATATATAGATATACTGAAACCATCGGTTATCAGAAACAGGCAAAAATATTTTTACAGGAAAATAACGACTTAAGTAAAGTCACTACTCAAGTAATTAACGCCTTAGATAAGGGCGTTTATCTATTTTTCCTATTTTGCAGGAATTTCAATAATTCAGTATTCTACCAAAACAGCGCCTTGGTGAAGGGCGTTTATTTACAATATGACGACGTAATCAGTGGTCGTCCATTCTTTCCTTCTATTTTACAGAGTATATATTTTCAGAATTTTCTCAAAACACGCCCTGGACAGGGGCGTTACTTTTCAATTCACGTCCTGAACAGGGGCGCTAGTCAAGTGAGAGACGACCTATACAGGGTCGTGAATTCAAGAATTTACAATATTTCAGGATATAAAATTCCAAAAGCCAAGAGACATGATTTAGCAGGAATTCACAGGTCGAGTCATGCAATATATATTAGATTGGATATTTCATATTTATTGAATTTTTAACGTGGATCAATTATTAATTACATGTGATTTTCATGAAATTAACGCCTACAGGGCAGGGCGTCAAATCTCAAATTGACGACCTAGTGCAGGTCGTTTCTTTAAAGTAGCGCCCTGGACACGGGCGTCTCTTGCAAAAATATTATAGAAACGTGTAGAAACTATCAGGAAACTTATATACATGACATGCATGATGTGTTACTATGAATTTAATTTGTTTGGGCTACGTTGCTTGAGAAAGCCTACCTTGACAAAGATTTGAACGGATGCAGGTTCTGTGAAGAAAGAACGATACTCTGTTTTATAAACAGAGTCTTTTGAATCTTTCGAACAGTAGCAGCAGCAAGGGTAGTAATAGGTTACAGATGAAGAACCCTCAATTCTTCAGTAGGTTATGATGACGTCCCTACAGAGAAATAAGATGAAGAAACATTAGTTTTTTCTTCATAATACTTACTGAAGGTAGAGGAAAGAAGAACTTACCCTTTTGTTCTTCACAACGTTAATCTGTAAGAAGAGAAGAAGACGAAGAACCTGTTAATGTTCTTCATACCATCGTAAACAGAAAAAGAAGAAGAAAGAACCTTGGTTCTTCACATACCGTAGAATAGTCCGAACGCCAAATAGCGTTCTCGGTTCAAGCAGTAGGTTATTTATAGGATTTCTAGAATCCTAATAGAGTTAGTGTTTGATTGGAAGTAATACTTCCAAGATAGAGTTATTACTACATTCGAACTCTTTCTCATAGTTATCAACTTACCCTGGATAGACTCCGGGGTCGAACGAAACTCGAACTGAATTAACGACCTAGGTCAGGGCGTCGAATTTAAATTGACGCCTTGTCAAGCGTCGTTTCTTGTTGAAACGCGTCCACTCAAGGGACGTTACGCTAACTTGCCCTTTTTATTTATTTTGGACGTTTGAAATTTGACGCCTTGATGTGTGGGCGTCCTTTCTTCAAAACACGCCTTAGGTAAGGGCGTTTTATTTTAAAGTAGCGCCTATATCTGAGGCGTTATTTTCATCAGGTTTTAATTATTTTTATTCCAAGCTCTTTTGTTTATTTATTAAATCTTTTAATCTATTTTGATTTATTTTATTTATCAGGGTTGCTACACGGAGCTTACCTCTGAACAGCTCCGGGCCTTCCAGGCCATTCTGAAGGGGAAATCTGTTTCCCCCACGCCCCAGGAATCAACTCCGGCCATCACACCTCTCTAAGAGTCCGTGCAGGCCATTCCATCTCCTTCATTGGCGCAAGCCATCCAGTCTCCCTCGCTTCAAGGACAAGCGAGCCAACAACCACCCTCATTCCAGTTCCCATCACAATCTCAAACTCCCGTTGTTCCCCACATACCGCTTCAGCCGAGGCCGACTGTCGGCGGTCCGGCAGCTCCCTCTCATTCGGGGTTCCCCCCTTAAGTCTCCGGGAGACAGATTCTCCCCCAGTGGCAAGTACCACCTTCACCTCCAGAGGAGCTCGCCCAATCGCTCCTCAATAGGTTCAATCGCATGGACGAGCAGTTTCAAAATCTGAGAAGGATGGTGGACGTGAAAGCCACCCCGGAGGTTGCTTTGCCAATCCTTCCCGTCATTCATCTTCCCCCCTCCGAAATACCCACGTACTGCAGATACAATGGTACCGGCAACCCCTTCATTCACCTCAAGGATTTCATGTATGAGTCCTCCTATTGGCAAAACGATTAGAGGTCCCTGGCATACCTCTTTCGGAGATCATTGGATGGTCCCGCGCTTGAATGGTTCTATTCCTTGGAGCCCCACGAGGCCGAGAATTTTGAAATAGTCCAGAGAAGGTTCTTGCAGAAATATAGGGATAGGGTCGGTCCCTCACTCTCCATTACCGACCTAGTGGCTGAAAAGATGAAGCCCGACGAGGATTTTGTCCGCTATGCTGATAGATGGGGGTCTCTGGCGGAAAGAATAAGGGATACCCTCTCCGAGCCCGAACAAGTGAAGATGATTGTGTCTAATGCAACCCCACAGTTCAGACACGTCCTGGCCATGAATAAACTTACTACAATGGAGGAACTCTATGAAAGGGCCCGGTACATCCAAACCCAGTTAAAAGACTCCCCCATTATGAACATGTTTGAGTCACCGAAGCCCAAAGTGGTCAGAAAGATAGGCGCTGGTGTCCCGGGCGGAGCCATAGAAGGGGTCGTGACAAATGAGCAAGTGGGTGCGGTCAACAATGCCAACTATGCAGTCAACCCAAGGCCTCCACAAATGCCCCGACTTCCCCTCCAACCAGGTCCTTTCCCTCTTCGTCCTCCACCCCAAAATAATCCACCCCAGGATAATATGCCTCCATTACGTCAACCCCAGCAACAACAACCACAACCTCAGCAACAACAACCACCGCTTCAGTACAACTAAGTTCCACCCCCGGGGAATTATGGTCCCCAACAGCAACAAAGGAGGCCGGTCGGTCCCAAGAGAGCCTACTATCCACCGTTGCCAGAAACTCTGGCGGATATTTTCAACGCCCTCATGGCCTCAAACATACTTGTGCTACCCAGGGAAAGGCCCACGTGACCCCCGAATGTTGATACCTCCAAATACTGCGTCTACCACAGGCAGCCAGGACACACAGTAGATTACTGCTTCCAGTTCAAAGATTACATCCACGATATGAATGATGAACATCAAATAGATTGAGATGAAATGAGACGATACGTCGCCGCTCTCAAGGCTAGGAGACCTCCTCATAGGCCGCAGCAGCAGTTACAACAGCAGCAGCAGCAGCAACCACACCAACAACAGCAGCCTCAGCAGGCCCCACAACAACAGCCCAACATGGGCATAATCCAGAATCCATTACCGGAGCACCAACAGCCCAATCATCAGGTTAACCCCATCTCCTCCTTCCCGGAAGTCGGGAGAGAGCAGGTGTGGCACCCGGAAAGTACCTCCATTCTTTCTACCGCCAATCCTATCATTACGCAACACCCTTGCCTTGCCCGGGTAGCACCTTTCTCTCATCAACCCGCGTTAGTATCGCCTTCACCATTTCCACTACCATTACGCCCTCTCATCCGTACCCCGATCCCCTATCAACCGACACTCTCCACTACACCTTCACACCCTCTCATCTTCTCTCACTCCCCCACTTTACCATCCACATCTACCACATTTACCCCTACGCCTTCTAAACCCCTTATCATCCGTCAACCATACATAACCCCGTCTTTCTCTACCATATTACCACTAATGCCTTCAAAACCACTCATTACCCATCACCCACCTCAAAATCATTACCCGCTTCAAGCCCTACCCACTTCTACTTCGTCTCCACCTCCACCTTCCAGACCCCTTATCCTCCATAATCCGTGTGATATCCCCTTTACCTCCACCATGCCTCCACCTAACAAACCCCTCATCAGAATTCCTGCTCCCGTCATCACCCCTGCTTCATCAACCATTCCTCCACCACTACCCCTCAAATCCCTGTTAAAACCCACTGCTACCCACACAGAGGTACAAAAGCCGTAATATCGTAAAATTTATCATAATTTTGAGACTGACGTGCGTCGTAAAAAAAATTCATCATAATAATAAATAATTATATGAGTCATTTTTTAATCACAATAACTATCATAAAATTAGAGACAAAATATGATCCGTCACTTTTTTCGTTGCAATAATACGATGAAAGTTTTGTCACAATATTTGTCACGAATTTAACGATATAATAACGACGAAAATTACTCGAAAAAATCTACCAGTTCTCTCGACGATCGATATCCTTGCATTTTCACGGTTGTTCATTGTTGGAACTGAAGACGTCCATCCATCCACGCTTTCTCCTGGATGACAAGTGAGTGCATGTTTTAACTCCTTTGCTTGCTAGAAAGTTCCGTATCGCATTCCTTTTTTTCTGTTTGGCCACGCATTCTACATTGACTCACCAGATGCCACCATATATACCTCACTTTGACGAAGACAAGTTACGCCAATTCAAGACAAGGTCCCAACTTTTTATTATTTTTTTGATTCTAACTCAACCTGATTGATAGACAGTCTGGGTCAAGATTGATCAAGTCCTTGAAAAAGTTTTTTTTTCGGAAGGTGCATGGTACCACCATATATATTAATTGAAGAAGAAAAAAAAGGCCGAGTTTACTTATGCAAGATTTTAATTTGTATTTTATGATTTTTATTTTATGATTTTTATCCATAACGTTGTGCGGCCAACGTGGATCGGATAAAGAGCGGATAGTGTGATATTTTAATTTATCTTTGATTAATAATTATTTTATTCGTCAAATATTTTATTCAGATAATAATCGGATAAATATGAATTCGAATTCGATCTGAATTTTAAATAAATAATTACTAAGTCTATTAAGAGTGAGTTGTGTTAGCCGTGTGAGAGTATCATATATTATTTTCTTAAAAAAAGGGTAAAAATTATTTTTATTTTAGGAGATGTTATCAAAAGATTAGACTTCATCCTAAAAAATAGGAGATAACTTATCAAGTGGGTGCAAGTGAATTTTTTATTTTTAAATTATATTTTGAGAAAAAAAGATAAAAAAGAGTAATCAACAATATATTAAGATTTAAGTTAATTATATATAGAATATGTGTATCATTAAATTTTTATCTAAGAATTCATATTCGATTGGATAATATCCGACACAGATATCTCAATATCCAAATTTATATCCGATTAATAATCAGATATCGGATATCCGATTATCTGGTTCATTCTCAATTCATATAATGGATACGGAACTCTAATAAGAAGGCATATGATATTCCATAAGAAACGAAAATCAGAATAATCCGTAAGGAACTTAAATAATAGCTTCAATAATTATCAAAATTTAAGGCTGCATTTGGAATGGAGAGATGTCTTTCACTCTTTTTTAGAAAATCAATTTTACTTATTATGCGCAGGATGTCAGGGGACTTGTAATCATTTAAAATCTTGTCAAAGTTATAAGACTTCGTTTTGTCAATCCAACGAGATTACGATTTTTTTCATAATTTTTAAGAGCAAGAATAATTTCATGGAAAGAAGTTTTTGATAGATCATGAAAAGTGGTGATTTTTCGTCTTTATATCTCTCTAAAATTTTAGATTATAAATTTTAAATAATCTGATGTGACACTTACATATTTGATAGAATTTAAAGAACGTGAGAATTACAAAATCACAATTTATGATCCATTGAATTGGCAAAGACAGTCTAAGGCCACATTTGATAACAGTTGTTGAGGAGATTTTAATTGTTAGAATTCTTGATAATAAAAAAATCTTTCTCAAATGAAATTTTATTCTTACGATTTTCACGAGATTTTACGAGAAGAGAGACTCTAGACACAAAAATGACCCGAGCTCTTAAATCCCCGTAATCTCCTTTAACTCAGTTTCAAAAGATTCGCAATGATATTTAATCCTTAACACTGCACACTCGAGCATGGAAACAAGATTTTAAACTTCTCTCACTACAGTGTCTGATCATGTTGTTTGTCTGCATTAGCTCTATATCTTCTGCCATGTCAAAGGGGGAGTATTTGTTGCATATGCATCACTGCATAAGTTGTTTGACAAAAGGGGCAGATTGATCAAAAGGAGGAGCTTTTATTTCACTCTTTTTATACAGTCTTATTCTTTCCTCTTCAACTCATGTCTTTTTGCTGAAGTCAAAGGGGGAGAAGCTCTTGAACGGATTCATTTGGAAGATAGATGTCTCCAAAGAAAAGGCCTCCTTCGAACCATCAACAAACCAAAGGAAAGTATAACCTTCCTGTGCTTTACTGAATTGTTTCCCTATTTCATTTTTTGATGAAGGCAAAGGGGGAGAAGAATCTAATCTGAGTCAGTGTAACTCATAGTGTTGCCATCATCAAAAAGGGGAAGATTGTTGTGCCCCTGTGTGGTTTTGATGATGGTTGACACACCATGAGTCACACTGAGGTGTGTTGACTGTTTGACTGCTTGAATATCTGATTGTTTGCTTGAATAGCTATTCATGAATATGGCTAGATTGTTGGATATTATGTTTTGATGATGACAAACACTATGATTCTCATATGTTTGATGTCATATGTGTTTTCTTATGTTTTGATGGTGATATAGTTTACATGTGTTGATGATGACAAATTGATGTCATATGTGTTTACTTCATTCAGAATTTGGCACACAAAAAATAACTTAACTGTGAGCATGGCATAGATTGTACACTCACCATGTCTGCATGTCTGCATGTCTGTCTTTCATTAATATGGGTTCTGTGCAATGAGTGCGTTGACGCAGTTGGAGATTGGGTTGACGCATTGGCTGTCTCTTCACTAGCTGCGTTGACGTTACAAGGACACTGCGTTGACACAGTAGTTGATGGCTTACTTGCTGCGTTGACGCAGTGGAACAGCTGGGTTGACGCCATGCTGCTTTGTCCCTTTTTGTTGCTCATTAAGTCTAAAAGTTTGTACAGGGTAATTCATACATCAATCTATTTGCCAAGTGTATACATCAGTCAGCATTGCATTTTGATCATGGAGTCTATACATTCATAGCTTTTGTTATGCTCAGAATGCTTAAGTCTATACACTGCCTTTGTTTCAAGTCGATACAGAGTCTTCATCTTCTGAAGTCTGTACAGCCAGTCACTTGACAAAGTCTGTACAGTGTCTCATATTGGCCAAGTCTTTTCAGCCTCATCCTTACCTTCGTTCCAAGCCAAAGTCTACACATTCGTTTCCTTGGGCAAAGTCTATACATCGTGCCTTGATCTCTCAAGTCTGTACACTCTTTATTTCAAAGTCTGTACATTGGAAGTATGTACAACGAACTGCTACACGCATCATTCCAGTTGTCTTCGTGTCGTTATTTGTTCCATCGCGTGCTGAACACTGCAACACCTCGTGCTACTTTCTGTGCTACCTCGTGTCGCTACATCTGTGTCACCCCTATGTCTTCGAGTCTTCTGTATTCGTGTTGTTTCTTCCAAGACCCCGTGTCTTTCTTGCTTTGTGATTACACTTCGTGTCGGTTTCTATTTTCATCTTCGAGTTGTTTTCAGCCCGTGTCGTCCTCGTGTTCGAGTCATTTTCCTGTATCTTCGTGTTATCTTTTGTTTTGTATGTCTTCGTGCTGTTTCTATGTTTGTGTTTTCGTGTTATCTTTTGTTTTGTATGTCTTCGTGCTGTTTCTATGTTTGTGTCTTCGTGTTATCTTTTGTTTTGTATGTCTTCGTGTTGTTTCTATGTTTGTGTCTTCGTGTTATCTTTTGTTTTGTATGTCTCCGTGTTAGTTCTGTGTTTATGTCTTAGTGTTGTTTTTTTCGTGTTGCTTCTTTCTATCTTCGTCCAAGTTTTCTCTGATCGCGTGTTTTACTACCGTTTTACCTCGTGTCGTTCTCTCTTACCTCGTGCTGTTCTCATCTGACTTCGTGTCGTTATCCTTGTAGTGTTAGCTTTGATACTGTATGTACCTCGTGTCGTTCTCTGTTTATCTCGTGCTGTAGTCATCTTATGTACCCCGTGTCGTTTTCAGTATAGTGCACCTTTTGCTGTTCTAATGTCTATACATTCATTTCTAAGTTCATGTCTACACACTTGTTATCACATCTTAAGTCTATACACTCGTGGCTAGCTCTTCAAGTCAATACACTCATTGGCTAAGTCTTCAAAGACTATACATTTTATCCTTCTGATTAATCTCCTATGACTGTGTGACAGGTACTGTTCGTGGAGCCTATGAAGAGTGGGGCACGTGATACGAGGCTAGCATCTGGCACGTGCTCCGAGATGCAGAGGAGCCTCCACGTGGACTGAAGCATTTGGGCGGGAATCGTGGAGAGCACACGCTGCCCTAATCTGCTGCTGCTATAAATATGTGTCTTCTTCCTCTGAAGAGCAGGAGAGCAGAGAGTGACTGAAGTAGAAGCAGCCAGAGCTAAGAGAAGACGTGCAGAAGAGAAAGAAGAGATAGAGAAGGCTGAGAGCTAGATCGAGAGAGCAGAAGAAGAAAAAGAAAGAGAGACAGTGAGATACAGAGAGTGAGAAGAAGGAGAAGGCAAGAGCAGTGAGAAGAAGAAGAAGAAAAGAGAGTTCGTGCTGGGAGAAAGAGAGAAGCAGTAGAAGAAGTTCCTGCTGGACCGTGGATCAAATCCAGGCCAGCCAGCTCCTGCGAGAGCCACATTTGATTTTATCTTTTCAGCTTTCTGTTGCTGGGTTTTGTTTTTCCTTTGAACTATTCATTTGTTGTTCCTCCGATTGCCCTGTTGGGGATCGGGTTCCTCCTGTGGACTCAGGAGAAGGGAGATCTTGTGTCTTCGGTTTGTAAGTAGCTGGGTGCTACTTGTGGTTGGTTCCCTCCTGTGTGAAGGAAGAGAGACTTGCGTCTCTGGTTGCCTTTGACAGGGTGTCATCGGTTGTTTCCCTCCGGGTTGGAGGAAGGGAGATTTATCTCCGGTTGTGCTTCCCTCTGGGGTTTAGAGGAAGAGAGACTTGGGTCTCTAGGTTCCCCTCCGGTTTGGAGGAAGGGAGGCTTGTTCCTCCGGTTCTGGGCTTGTGGGTAACAAGTCCAGGGGTTCCCTCCGTGTCTGGAGGAAGAGAGACCGTTTGTCTCTGGTTTCCAAGTGGCTGGGAGTCACTTGTGGGTTCCCTCCTGGTTTGGAGGAAGGGAGATTAATCTCCGGTTCTAGTCTTGTGGGTTGCAAGGCTAGGTGTTCCCTCCTGGTCTGGAGGAAGAGAGACAGTGTCTCTGGTTTCCAAGTGGCTGGGAGTCACTTGGCGTGTCCCTCCGGTTGGGAGGAAGAGGGGAGGTTGTTCCCCTGGTCAAGCTGTTTGGCAGCCTTTGTTGCAGACTGAGTCTGCTGTGCTAGTGTTACTAGTGGAAGCCTCACTCTGGTTTGGAGTGAGGGGTGGACGTAGGTTTGTTGACCGAACCACCTAAAAACCCTGGTGTCCCTTGTGGTTTGATCTTCTTATATGTTCACTTAATTGCTGCGCATTAGATGCTTGCTTAGGATCGTTTGAGGGCTTCTTGAGTTGCTGTCTTGCTTTGATCCTTCCAAGGTTCATCGGGCCATTTCTGCAACAGTTTTAATTCCGCATTACTGAGTATTAGAGTTTTAATTAGGCTATTTTTGTAGAGGGATACATTCACCCCCCTCTGTATCCGGGCCTTGCACCCTAACAGAGAGAGGGAGAGAGGCTGAGAAATGAGAGGGGAGAGAGAGAGAAAGGGAGTTTATATAGGGAAAATTTCGGAAATTTCTAAAAAATACCGAAAAATAGACAATCACGTTTCCGCGATTCTCGGAACGCACCGATCGCAACGGTACCACACTCGCCTAGGTGAACGGCCCGGTTCACCCGCAACGAGGTTCCGAAGGAATTATCGAAACACACACCGAGAATCGGAAAACGCATGCGGAAAAGTCGCAGAACGCACTCCGGCCTCCGAAACAGCTCCGAATCGTGCCGATCCGAACACAAAAGATGTCCGAAACATCATTTCGGACACAACGGAGCAAGAAACACCAGAAACGCAGATCCGAGATCCGAGAAGAAGGATCCGAAAAATTCGGGACATTACAATAATAGTGATAATTTTAAGGGGAATTTCATGCAATATTACTCCTCATTTCCCCCACCTGAAAGGGGCTACGTGGAAGAGGCTTAAGGTTTTGATAAAAAAAATAAATAAAATCTTCGTAGTTTTGGCACGACTGTTGTGAGGTTTGGGGAGGTTTTATTTAAATTTTTTTTCTCATCTCTGGGTCATTTTCTTTTCTCATCTCTCTCTCATTTGGCGCGTAGAAGAAGAATAAGAAAAATAGAAGGAATAATAAGATCATACGGGGGAAGAGGTCGATCAAGAGAAGAAGAGAGAGGCCACGGGTTTAGAAGAGGAACGGAAACGATAACTTTTGGGTTGCTTAAAATTTTTTAACGTAGAAAAGATTTAAATTAAAAAAATATATTTTATTATATTTAAGATAAAGATGCCATCTTTACACACGTGAAAATTATCGACAAATTGTGCATATATTGATATAGAAATTCGGGAGATATTTTAGAGTCTAACTCTCTAGTTAATCTTATCAAGTCTCAGTGAATATTAAGTTAATTTTCTAGACTAGTAATCCCAGATGCTCTTACGATCACATTGAACTATCAATCACTCACGTGACTTAATTTTTTGGATGATTTTTCACCAATTAATATTTCAAAAGTTAATTATCCAGTTGATTTTCACGGCATCGTATAATAACATACCGTGTCGTACTAGATCACAACTGAAATGGTGGATACGAACCATACCTCAAACCTTGGTCCACAATCCCCCCCCCCTCCAAACCCCGCACCTTATAAGATCTTTGTCAATGTGTGTGTATTTCACCGGTTGATGAGCAAGAGAAACTAGTAAAAATCTAGGTGCATGGGAGGAGACCGGCCCCACCCTCCGATCACCGTTTGATTGTGATGATATCCCTGAGCCCTTCTGCTATTTGATCTTAGGATTAATGTCGGATGAACGCGACCCATTTTAGACACGAGTGGATGATTATATAGTTCCGTCGGATAGAAATCATGCAATTGTGCGTCCAAAATGTGTGTATGTAGCTTGTTTATATGTTCCTATGAAAGTTTATGCAAACGATGTACCGAGTAAAATCATCGTATTGATAACCAGTCAATTTTTTTATTAAATATATCCCTCGTTTAAATCTATTGTCAAGAATATCACTCAAATAACTCCAACCCCCACTGTAACTATCGTTGATTTAACGCCATGGCGGCTTCACATCGCCAAGCCCATGCTTCACGCCCTCGATGCCACATGCGAAGGAATTGCTGGATGGTGGTTTGCATGATCTTCTCGATCACGATGGCCGTGGAATGGGGAGGGAGGGTGGGTGACTGTGACGGGTGTTAATAGCCGCACACACTTTAGAGGAAGGTGAATAATTAGTTATGTATGGAGAGGAGAAAATCTATCGACTAAGAGTACGGTCTAATTAGGTCTAATTCGATTAAATTCGATCTAACTCTTCAAAGTGACAGTCTCATTTCGGGTTCACTTACTTCAAACCTAAAACTCACTCGGAGCAGTACTTCTTAGGCGACCCTCAGGTCCAGAAGTCCGAACGACAGATCGGTCTAGAGATTCTCTGCAGGGACCCAACACGGCTTACCCGAGCTACACACTTATCGCTCAGGATAAAATCCCGAGCGAGTGCCCCAGGCTCGGACCGACTGTCGGAAGCTTATCCAGGTATCCGTTACGCATCCCGCAGGAGCAGGGAACTCCAAGGGATAAGGGAAAATAAGAGTCCTTATGCCATAAAGAGTCAACTACAAGGACGTAACCTTCCCTGAAATCCCCTCACCTCCCTGGACTCTTACGTTAAACGGACTACTGTATAAACCCCAGGGAGACCCTCCGAGAAGGTAAGTAATCATCTTGAGAGAAAACTACCACACCTCTTGGTGGAGAATAATCTCGCACCCTCTCTTTCTCCTACCATCTCTTTTCGCATCCGTGCTCTATAACACTTGCTGACTTAGGCATCGGAGGATTTTTCTCAGGGACTCCTCCCTGGATACCTCTGATCCGTTTCCTACCTTGCAGTTCATATAGACGTGGTGACCGTGATCAAAGATTCTCTCAGGATCTCACAGCTCAAGGTCAACACGAGATTAGGCCTCTTCAATGTCAAATAAAAATGATTACATATTTAAATTTAATGTTGAAATGTAGTGGAGAATCGTAAGCAAATTATAAGGACACAGAGATTTTAAACCGATTTAGTCTATCCTCCTTGACAGACTTATGTCCAATCCCTTAATTTATAACTCGTAAATATTTTCACTAACCTTATCCACCAATATTACACCTGATAATTTTTTCAGGATCTAACTCCTCAATTGATCTTATTAAGTCTTAGCAAATCTTACGACTAATTTCTAAGACTAACAATCTCAATTGTTCTTATACGATCACAACGAATCAATAGTGTCTCGTGTGACTTAATTTTTCAAATAATTTCACACTTGTTAATTTTTTAAGCGCTAATTAATTTTTAAACGGTATCATCGTATCGATCATATCGTATCAGATCGTAACTAAAATGACCGTAATGAACTATACATGGAACCTGGGTCCACACCTCCCCCCCCCCGCCCCACACACACAAACCGACACCCTAAGATCTTTGTTAGTTTGTGTGTACTTCACCGGTTACTGAGGCAGAGAAACTAGTAATAATTCAGGTGCATGGGAGGAGGCCGGCCCCACTCTCAGATCACCATTTGATCGTGATGTTATCCCCCGAGTCCTTCTTTTCTTTGCCACGTGATCTTTGGCTTAATAAGGGAGTAATGTTGGATGAACGTGACCCATTTTAGACGCAAGTCTCTTGCGCGGTTGACATGCTTCAGCGATGATTGTAGTTCCGTCACATAGAAATCTTGCAATTGTGCGTCCAAAACATGTCTCGTGTACGCTGCTTGTTTATGCTAAGAAATTTTTTAAATATTTATATATATATATATCCCTATAAAGATTTTTTTAATACACCTCTCATTTAGATCTATTGTTAAGAATAAAGTTTGTCGATTCGACTGTCTCGACTGTCCCAATTTTTTGTCGGGACGGCACAGGACGGTACTGTCCCGCTCCGCCCCATAAGAGAGAGAGAGAGAGAGAGAGAGAGAGAGAGTGAGATATATATATATATATATATATATATATATAGTATAATAAAATTTATAGCTCAATTAGTTAAATCACTTGTGCGTGTTTTCTCTAAGAGATCTCATGTTTGAATCTTATAAATATCTTGAAATTTTAATTTTTTTAATTAAAAATTTTAAAAAGAACCTAAAAAACACGTGTAATTGACGTGATTTAAACTCAAACAACCTTGAACAAGAGAAAGCACTCAACTAACTTACCTATTAAACGTTTTGTATTTAAAATAAAATATATAATATATAAAGTGACCTAGTTGTATCTCATAGATCGATCGTCCCGATCTATAGTTAAGACGGGATCGGACGGACGATTCATCCTGTCCCATCTCGATTTATAAAACCCTGATTAAGAATATCACCTAAATAACTCAAAATATTACACTTATACTGTCGTCTTAACTCTCATCGATTTAACTATAAATTTTTTTAATTATTTTTACACATATATCCCTATAAAGATTCTTTTTGTAATATACCTCTTATTTAGATCTACCGTTAAATCCCCTAAATAGTTCAAAATATTACATTTATACTCTTCTCATAACTCCCGTTACTTCAACTAAGGTTAAATGTAAGTTAAAAGAAAAAATTACTAACGTACCATTGATCTCTCTCTCTCTCTCTCTCTGTGAGAGAGAGAGAGAGAGAGAGAGAGAGAACCCTAGCGATTTTCACATCGCCAAGCCCATTCCTCCCTGTCCTCGATGCCAACGTTAACCTTTGTCGCGTGCAGAGGACATCTTGGACGGTGGTTTGCATGGTCTTCTCGATCAGGGCGGCCGTGGGGTAGGGAGGGAGGTTTTGCCAGAGGGGAAGAGGGAGGGGGGTTGGTTTATGTGAGTAGGGACCAGGGGGTGTTTTCGGCAAGCATGAGGGGAGGGGAGGGGGGCATTTTCGTCGGATAGTACGAGATTTTCGTGGAACTAAGCTTTGATCCTCCAGAAAGCTCCTGGACGTCACACTCTGGGTGAGTTCTTCCGTGGTGGAAGGTTTAGATCAACAAGACTTCTACAGAATGAGAGCATGGTGTGAAGATAGAAGGTTAAGAGAAGAAGGCTATGGAGTTTTATGAGAAATCTTCTCTAAGTCAACTCTCTAGCTGCTCCTTTCTATTGATACTGTCTCTATTACATGGATGGGGAAGCTCTGTCACAATCCCACTCGGCAGGTCATCCCCTAGGCTACAACAAACTCAAGAATTAGCTATAACATATTCAAGAACTAGTGAGGTCCTGCCATAGTCGGGTGAGACTCACACCCTAACAACACTAATAATCTCTTTAGAAATAACGACCACAACTACCTAAACCCAGCCTGTTAACTACCGCTAGACCGACTAAGCTTCACAACCTAGCTACTCCCCTGTCATGAGTCATTTCACTGGATGGGAGAGGGATGGGGGGGTCTCCCGTGAGATTGAGCCACCTGAGTCGTCAGGTCGTCCAAGCACTTGTGCTTGCGCATGTGCGACCGCCGCGCCGTCTCCCGGTTGGACAGCATCCGCCGCTGGTCCATGGCCTGTCGCAGGCCCCCCCTCCGAGCCGTAGTTGGTGAGCAAGGCCGACCCAAAGTCGGAACTCCCCCCATTGCCATAGGAAGAAGCCATGGGCACTCCTCAAAATGAGGGATTGTTGTGGTGGCGGTGCAGATTATGCGATTGTTCACTGAAGGGGAGGAGATCTACAGGTGGGTTCCGACGTAAAAGTTGGAATCTTTGGATAGCGATGCTGAGAGGGAGGGGAGGTGGTGTGGTTCTCGCCGAATGGGAGAGGGACGCGAAGAGTGTGGGGGGGGGGGGGGGGGGGGGGGCGCGCTCACCAGAGGGGGAAAGAGGGTTGCTCACCGGAAGGGAAGAGGGCGCCCATCAGGGCTGCCTGGCGTGCGAGAGAGGGAGGGCTCTCTCTCTCTGGATATTTTTAGTATTTTATAAGGTGTTTGAGAATAATTTTTTTAAAAAACTCTTTCTACTTAAAAAAATATATTACTTTAAATTTTAACTTAAATTTTAAAATTAAAAAAATGGTATCACCTATTTGATAAAAGTAACATAATTTTTAAAATTTTTATAATCTCGTTTGGGAGAGAAAGAGAGGGGGTCAAACAAGGGAGGTAGTCGACAGATGATGTCTCGGCAGTGGCGTGGGGAATGGCCCAGCGGCGTTGACGCAGGGGAGGCGATGGCATGCAGATGGGAGACTTGGCAGCGGCGGCGTGCCCGGCGCGGTGGCTGGCGCTGGGGCTGGGGCGCAGGCGGTGGCGGGCAGGGGCAACGGCGAGGTGGCCTGGCGACCGGGCCCATTCGCTACCGTTCGCGACCGTCACTGGCGCGCAAGGATAGGAGGGAGAGCGGGCCCGCAGACGGTGCTGGGAGGAGGACAGCCGGCTGTGGCTGGCGAAGGAGGCGGCGGGTCGGGGTTGCCGTGGCGTGGGAACCGCGCAGGCATGGGCAGCAGAGGGCTAGCCGCGGGCGCGGTGACGGCAATGCCAACGGCGGCTGGGCCAGCGCGGCGCAGGGTTGTGGCAGATGGCAAGGGCGGGCGGCTCCGCAGTGGCCGACGGGCAGGTGTGCAGCGGCTTCGTCGCGGGCACACGAACAGAGGTGGGTGGTGATGAACAGTGCCGAGGGGAAAGAACACGGTGCCAGGCGCTTTAATGAGGGGGAAGTAAACTGAATAGTGCCATGGGGGACCGTAGGGGAGGGAGGGGACGCCGGGAGGGACGGGGAGGGAGAACGGCCTGGGGGAGGGGGGCGGGGACGCACAGGGGAGGGAGGGGGAGGGGACGCCGGCCGAGGGGGAGGGGAGGGGAGGGAGGGGGAGGGGACACACTGGAGAGGGAGGGGGGAGGGAGAACGAGAGACGAGAGAGCCTGCGATCTCAAAAAAAATGGGTATAGAGTTTTTTTTTTAGAAATAGATTAGAATGGGATGAGATTCTCTTCCTAAATTTTAGGAGAAAAATATCAAACGGATTTAGATGAATCTACCTCTCTTACTTTTTAATTTGAGAGAAAAAAGAGAAAAAAAATAACAACCAAACATCCTATTAACAATTTCTGTGAGATATTTCACCGAATATTCATCTCTAGTTGACGGACGGGAATGGTAGGGATATAACCGTAATACTTCAAACTATTTGAGAGATATTCTTGACGATAGATCTAAAAAACAGATATATTTGGTAAAAAAAATTATATGAGTATATACTTAAAAAATATCAAAATCTTATATATCATATATTATTGATAGTAAAGAGAAAGAGACAGGAAATATAATTACTTTTTCTCAAAGAGTTCACAGTTGAGTGGTACTTGCCTCACCCCATCGTTGGAGAGACCTTAGGGTCAAAACTCAATTTTCATGGTCGAGCTAGAGGAAAGGTAAGATTTAACTCATGGATTTGAGAGCACATATGTCCATATGCTCCTTATATAGGTGATGGAGTATATTAAAGAATTTATTTTCTACGATATAACTTCTTGATCTGAGTTAGTTACCTAATTAGATGAAGGTGTTACTTGTGTAGGCAAAATTATCGCAACCATATGTAAAAGTTTAAATATTAGAGTAATTACTCGGACTCCTAAATACCCACGCCCTTGACACCTCGCCACCACCGCTAGCATCACCCAACCAGCAGCCATTGGCCTCCGTCACCCCTAGGGCCCACCCCATCACATAGAGGGCCAGCTCACACCATCCGATTTCCAATTTCTGTAATCAATCAGGGTCAGAACTAAATAGGAGGCAATACCTTAATTCTGATTTTAATGGAATTGAAATTGAAAGCTCTACAGGATTATCAGAATTGGAACTTTGTGATTCCGAGTTTGATTCCGACTTATTTGTAACTCTTAGGTCAAGTTTATTTTTTGGTTAAGATTAGATGATCATTTAACGATGAGAGAGAGTCACGTGAGTTCCAAATTAGAATTTTAGAATATTAGAGTCGCGTTAAACACTGTGAGCCTTAAAGTAAGAATATTAGAATTTAAGTTTGGCCAATCCCAAATTAGAGCGACATTTCAACGTGGCATGCCCTCGGGTTCACCAGTACTGAGAAAGCATCTCAGATTCACCGGTACCGAACGAAACAAGTCAGCTACGGGGCCTTGCGGCGTGTCCCTGCTGCAGCCAAAACCAACGACACAGTACGAAACGTTGTTGTCAATTTGTGTGTACTTTACGATTGACGAGTAGTAAAAATTAGATCACGTTTGGTTCAAAAATAGATTAAAAAATATAATTATAAATTAATTTATTTTTATGTTTATTCTCATGTTCGTTTGATCCGTAAGAAATAAACATGACGATATTTTTATTACTCATTTGATAAAAAATAAGAATATAGATGAAAATAAGTCTTGAAAAAAGATTATTTTATCTTTCTTATCGATTATGATTAGTGTTAATATCTTTCTTTAATAATCATAATTAACACTAATGTTGTTAATTTTATTTAATATATTTATTTTAATGATCATAATTAATACTAATATTATTAATTCTAACATGATTAACTCTTCATTAGTAACAACGAGGTGACTATAATTATTTATTTATTAATAAATATATAATATATTTATTAATTAGTATAAATAAGATAAATTTGCATGATTAAGTAGCACTAATAATATTAATTAGTATAATTGATTAGCACTAATAATATTAATTATCAGAATAAGATTAAGCAACACTATTATAATTAATTATTTAATAATAATTAAATACTATATTTATTATTTAATACTGATAAGATTAATTAACATGCTTAATTAGCATTAATAGTATTAATTAACAGTAACACGATTATTTAATACTACTAATTAGTGCTAATAACACTAATTAACATAGTTATTTAGCACTAATAATGTTAATTAGCCTAATAAGATTAAGTAACAACATAATAATTAATTATTTAATGATAATCATATAATATATATATATATTAATTAGCAGTAATAATATTAATTATCATGATTAGTTAGCACTAATAAGATTAATTAATACAAATAATTAGCACTAATAATATTAAGTAGCATCATTATGATTAATTATTTAATGATAATTAAATAATATATTTATTAATTAATATTAATAAAATTAATTAATATAATTGATTAACACTAATAATATTAATTAACACTTATAGGATTAATTATCATGATAGAAATAGAGAGTGAAAAATAAAGATAAGAAAGGGTGGAATAACTTATCTCCGATCTTAATCTTATTTTTGAGATAATCTCGTTCTTTTTAATCGCGTTACTCCCATTGATTTTAGTCGTATCAAACAGAGCATAGAGTTGAAGTGGGGATAACCCATTTTTATCTCCGAACCAAACAGGGCTTAATGATCCCGGCGGATGGGAGGAGCCCCCACTGTCTGATCACCGTTCAGCCGTGACGGTCACTACTGTTGTTCCCCAAAGCTCTTCTTTTCTTTTGCTATTTCTCATTTTACGTATAAATAATTTTAGATAAATATTTTTAGATTCGATCGTATCAGTTGTATCGATCACAGCATAACATGATACGGTACTGTACTATGACTTATTGAGATAAAATAATCACTTTAACATATATATTATAACTAAAATAATTCATATGATTTATTAACTTAGTTGATTAAAGGATGTGTTCTTTTTAAGTGTAAGGTCATGAATTCGAATATGATTAATTTCATGTGTTTTTACAAAAAAAAATTATTTTAGTGTAAACGAAACACAAAAAATATGTGCGGCACGTTTCGAATTTAAGTTTTCACCAAAAGTTAAAATATTGTAAATTTAATCATTTATTATAATATGAATATAAAATAAAAATATTTAATATTTAAAATAATATTAATAGTGCATCAATTATATATTTAAGATTTTTTACATGAAAACCATTGTTAGACGTAAATTTACAAAAAAAATACTCCTGGAAATACATTATCAGGCATATCACTCTGTAAACTCTAATCGTGCAAAAATATCATCCTAGTTAACTTCCGTCGACGGAAAGACGAATATTCCATATAGATTCTGTTATTCCCATCAGTTAGACGTAAAATGACAAGAATACCCTCACACACACACACACACATAGAGAGAGAGAGAGAGAGAGAGAGAGAGAGAGAGAGAGAGAGAGAGAGAGTCATGCCTATGGGGTGGCTGTCGAGGACGCGAAGGAAGGAGGTGTACTCTTGGACCTTAGACAGGGCGTTCTACGCCTGCAGCTCCGCCATGGACGCCTCGAAGTCGACGTAGAACATGTACTCGAAGTGCTTGGCGGTGCGGCCAAGGTAGGCGTCGTCCACCACCCGGCGGGGGCTCCCCCGGTGCGGCCGGCTCTCGATCTTGGTCAGGCTGATGTCTCGGAACGTGAACATCGACACCACCTTGAACAGCACCGATGTGCCCGCCCCATCGTGCACCAAGATGATGCTAGTCTTGAGGGAGGTCGATGCGAGGCACCACGGGATCTCGTGCCTGCATCACAAATCGGGTCACGTTGCCGGCGTCGTCCTGGATGCTGTTGGCCAGGACCTACAGGCCATAGTGCTTGGCGACATGGGCGGAGGCGATGGTGGCGGTGTCCTGGAGGGCGTGGCTGGCCACGAACTTAGCGGCGTCGGCGGTGTCGTCGATGGCCTCGCGGGCGACGTTGAGGCCCATGGCGGTGAGGGTGAGCTTGCACTGGGAGAGGGCCTACTGTTTCCGGGCACATAGCAGGTTTGGATGCACGAAATGGCGTGCCAATTCAAAGAAAGGGGATGATAACAGGGGAAGAGGAAAATATAGAATACAATAAATGTGGAAGGCCAGAGTTGCAGCAGATCTGCTCTACTCTGTTACAGTTTTGCGAAGCTCTGATTATGGGCAATATCCTCGCTGTTACGAGCGGCATGTTACAGATTTACGGTGCTCTGTTTCCGGGCACAGCCGAGCGGCATCTTCGCTAACACCTACGGGTGGGAGATAATGCGAGTGAGGTGGTCGGGGCGGACGTCCGGGAGGGCGAGGAGGTAGTGGTGGATGGGGAGCTGGACCTCGCCGACGATGTGGAGGCGGTGGTGGAGGAGAAGGTCGTAGTTGCGGTGGATGTTGCCGCCCAGGGAGTTCTCCACGGGGAGGACGGCACGGTCGGCGATCCAGAGCTCCACGGCTTGGAAGGCCACCTCGAACTGGTTGCAGGGGATGGCATCGTAGCCCGGGTAGACCTTGCCGGCGGCCACCTCCTATTAGGCGCTCGGGTCGCCCTCGTAGGCCATTCGGAGCTGCAAGCCGTGCATGGGGGCCGGACCAAGGTCAGCGATGCTGAGCGCCCGGGGCAGGTTAATACCAGTGTCAACGTGCACGAGGCCAAGCTCCTGCGTCGCAGAGGAGCTGTTCACCTTTGGAGGTTGATGGTTCTTGTGATCACCATCAACAGAAGAGGAGGAGGTGGAGGCGGAGGCGCCGTCCTGGTGGTGTTGGAGCTGGGAGACAGCATCGACCTTACTGGCGAGGATGGCACATGAGCTCTGCCAGTCGGCACGGCTGCTATCGATAAAACCGGGGAAGAAGTTGCTGTTGTTGCCGCCGCTGCCGGTGGCGGAAGTTTCCTGGCGGTGGACGCAGCGGATGAGGGAGTGGGCTTGGAGGCGTGGCCGCGGAGGCGCGTGGGGATAGGTAGCACTGGGGAATGAGAGAGGATCTCCGGCATGGTGAGAAGGCCCAGGGGAGTAGCGAAGGAAAAGATCAGATTTTTAACCACGAGAGGGGGCTACTCCGGCCGACGGGAGGAAGGGGAGAGGTGTTAGAAGATATTTTTATTTTATTTTAACTAGGGATATCTTGGTCTTTTCTCGTGTCAGGTTAAGATTAACCATGGTTAAATTCTTAGGTAATAACAGATAATTATGGAGATGGCATTTTTGCACAATTAGAGTTTACATAGTGATATGCCTGATAATGCATTTCCAGGAGTGATTTTTTTATAAATTTACGTCTAACAATGATTTTCATGCAAAAAAATCCTATATTATATATCACTCGTATCAATCATTTACTACCAGTACGATTCGATAATTACGGTACAAAATGTATTATATTAATTTATCAAATCTTATTTTAAATGCCCACGGTGCATTTTGAACACTATTTGTTCTACGGTGATTGTCATGGCATGTTGCAGCTGGGATTACAGTTTCTTCACATAGAAAAAAATATAATTATGCATTCAAAATACCTGCAGGCGTGTATGTGGCATAACTCTGATTTATATATTCCTTAAAATTTATGCCTCTGAAGTCCTTACGGTCCTAAAATCATCATGTCAATCACTATACTTTTAATAGTGCTAAAAAAAATCTTACAATCACCATGGGGATAGTAAAGACCAAGGAAGCAAGGATATATTTAATTTTTATCCAATAAATAGAATTATCGCAACTTTGTAAAGATACCTTAAAATAACATGTGTAAGTATCCGACCGACATGCATGGACACATAATTTTTAAGGGTATAATCACAAATATGACGATTACACGAGCGTGATATTAGATAAGCAGTGTCTTAATTACGGACACGTGTCTCGCTGTGTGTGTCCTTTGTCTTCTTCGTTCAAACACTGGCTGCGGCATGCGCCATCATCATCCCGGTGGGTCCCTCTTTGGAGCAAGGATAAGATTGGACTTGGCGACATTAAGTTTATAAGTGCAGGTCGATGGAGATCTCATTAGTGAAAAAGGAGTATGCGGACGTCAAACTCGTTAGGCTCGATAATTATTTATTTAAAATTTAAATCAAATTTAAATTAATATTTATTTGATTAAATAATTATTTGAATAAAATATTTAACGAATAATTTAATAAGTTATATGATAATTCGATTATTAATTAGTTACAAATTCAGATATTAAGATATCTATGTTCGATATTATCTGATCAAATATGAATCATTAGATGAATATCTAAGGACTCACATATTCTATATATAAGTAACTAAAATTCTAACATTTGGTTATTCTTTTTTATGTCTTTTTTATCTAAAAATAAAATTTAGAAATAATAACTCAACTTACATTAATTTGGTAAGTCCTCTCTAATTTTTTTAGGATGAAGTCTAAAATTTTGATAATCTCTCTCAAAATAAAAATAACTTTCACATTTTCTTTTTTCTAGAAAATAATTCACGACGCTCCCGCATGACTCGCACGAGTCATCTCCAAGTAGATCTGACAATTATTCGTTTAAAATTAGAATCGAATTTCAACTCATTTAATCAGGTAATTATCTAAATAAATTATTTAATAAATAATTTAATCAAATATCAGATAATTTAATTATTATTTAGATATAAATTCAGATACCATATTATCCACGCCGTGTCTAATCCGTTTACAATCCAATAGTCCTCACTTGTGCTCACATTACATTGGTATTGACCTAACTGATAAGGAAAGTCTGAACATTAGTTAATTTGTAAGATGACTTTAAACGTCATCAAAATTCTACTCCCCTAAAGGTTGGGATCTTCGAATCCCCGGAGCGATTAACGTTAATATAACGAAGCACTTCACCAGAGTGTATAATAGAAGCAACGCTTGCCTAACATCTTTGGATGTCTATATGTATTAAATGTTCTATCTGGTGCCGTAGCAATAAAATATATATAACCGCGTAAATTAAACTAACTTCCTTCTTGTGATTCGATCGATGGTTCAGTGACTAATGATTTTTTTTGTGTCCTCTCAAGTAGAGCTAATTTTATTTTTAGTGTCAAATAAAATTCTTTTCAAATAGATGTTAACTCTTCCGTGTTTACGTAGATCGACCCCTTTATTAATTACAACGCTTTAATCAAAGAAAAGAAAAAAAAATTTAGAACTCGGTGGTGGCCTTCATCTTCATCTTGAAGAATACGTAACCTCATGAACTGCACGATCCCGGAGGAGAACCAATCCCGAAGAAGGCAAGTCCTTTGTAGAGTTGAATTGCACCAATTTTTACAATGTTTTTAGATATTTACAAATTTGAACAACTATACTTACTTAGGTCTCAACGTGAGGAACACATCTTTTACTTGCCTAATTAATCATCTACAGGAACCACGTAGGCATAAATCCTAATAAATCTATGAGTTAAATCTTACCGCTTGCACAACCACAAAAGATGAATTTTGAACCTAAAACCTCCCCGTTAAATCATAAGCTCTTTGGTGCACCAATTAGTCACGTGACCCTATCCCCTCATGCCTCGTATGTATTTTGATGGAATATGGACATATACACTGGGTACAATGATACGTACCATCAGACGTACCAATGTCCATTGAAAAACCGAAGAAGAGAGGTTTTGCATATGGGCGTTGGCCGGGATGCAAGGTTTGTCAAACTGCTCTGGTACAGAACGTATCGTCTGTATCGGACTTGTAGAGATAGGAAAATGATTCCTATGTCACGTACCACCTTCTCTATTTATTTGTTGGGGAAGTCGTCTCGCGCCCGTGGAAGTCTGCAAACACCAGAAGCCGGGAATGCGTCAGAAGGAGTCCCGGGTGTTATCCCAGGGGACAACCCTCCGATATTTAAGTCAGCAACGGTTAAATGAAGAACAGAGAAGAGCAAGTTGAGAGAGAAGGGAATCGTAGTCGAGGGCTGAAGGGTCATGTAGATCCTCGGAACGAGTGTTCGCCTCTCCCAGTGCTCACTCGGAGAGTGCTCGCTGGGTGGTAAGGTCGGTGGAGGAGAGTTTCCCCTTCAGTGTCGGTCGTAATTGCTTCCTTCTTGTTATCCCGCATGATCAGTAGCTCTATTCTCTTGCGTAGCAGTATGGGCTTTAGTAGAAGAATCTATCGTGTGTGTCTTCTCTGTCGTTCTTCCTTTTATAGGGGTTATCCTGGAGCGAGGAGCCTCATCCCTTGATGGGGAAGGGCGTTCGTAGTAGTGTAACCTTCTCCGCTATAGCGGCGGAAGTTTCCCATTGGGGGGCGATTACCCCGGCGTCGGCTGGTCCCGGGGCGAGTCTTACGACGCTCGTGGGGCGTGCTCGCCCATTATGGGGTCAAGGCCAACATCACGAGGGCAACGGCCGGTCGGCAGAGAGTTCTTTTGGGTTGGGCCTCCCCTTAGTGGGCCACACCTGCATACAAGCTGCTTGGGCGCGCTCCCTTGAGAGCTACCTGTCGTGGGCCTGCTGTTACTGGGCCGTTCTTGGGTTAAACCGGATTTACCCTCCTCACTTCCTCCCCTACTCTCAGTCACCGAGCACTATGCAGGGGGCTGAGAGTCGGCCTTGAGAGGGTCTTCGGGAGTGTGGGATCCGGAGCCGGCTTCCTCGTACTATGGGCGTTGTTGGGGACCTGCTTGGCGGGCAAGGCGCACCTGACGGTGGCAGAGGCCACGCGGGTAATCATGATTCGCATCTTGTCCTGTTCTGGGAGCGCGGGCTCTCGAACAGTCGTCTGACACCGGTAGCCGTACCGCCGTAGCGGCCGGCGTCGTTTCACCTGTCCCTGAAGGGGGAATAGTGTAACACCCTCAAATATAGTTAAGTTGTACTCTATATCACTGAGGCGCCTTTTAAAGTATCAGCTCAGTTCTTGTAAAAGAACTCCTAAGTTAAGCGTGCTTAATGGGGAGTAGTATTGGGATGGGTGACCTCCCAGGAAGTCTCCCATTCTGGAGTCGATCACCCTTAGAAAGGGACAAAATCGTGAGACCGATAGGCCAAAGCGGACAATACCTCGACGATATAGAGTACGGGGCGTGACAGAATGGTATCAGAGCCATACCCCAGCCGAAAGTGTGGGAACTAAGTGCCATGCAGGGCAAAGTGCTACGCTATGGGAGCCGCCTCTTGAACCCACAATGGGATAAAATGGTACATAGTGGGAGCCACCTCTTGAGCATGTAGGGGCCACCTCTAGAATCCTACCTGCCTGTGGATTTGATTGCGTGTTATATGTGTCCAGCGACAAGGACGTCGCCTATATAAGAGGGGCCGAAGCGATCGAACTAATTAGTGGAGATCTTCCTTAGATAATTTAAAGAGTGCGCAAATGACTAAGCAAATTGCTAAGCTTAGACTTGAAACTAACATAAATAGTTCGAGCTATCGATTATTACAATTAACCAAAATGTCAAATTCGTAGAATCAACTACTAGTCCTCACTCCTTTATTAGTTTTGATCAAAGGAAATACAAATGACATAACTAGATAATACAACTGACATATGTAGGGTTACAATTAACATAAAATAGTGGAATTACAATAACACAATTGACAACACAATTAACATGACAATTGATGACTCCATTTCTACACTCATCACTCAGACTCATTCCCTTCCGAGTTCTGGTTGTCAACCAAATCACCTGAAAATGTTAGAAGTAACTGGATGAGTAAATCGCTCAATAGGATTTACATCCCAAGATTTAACATACTTTAAGTGGTTTACAAGTTCAATTAATGTTGGTAAATCTATGCATGTAGACATGTAGATAACAAGGATTGTAAAATCGACAAGAGCAGTATAGGAATAACAAGCGAGAGTATATAGATTCCAACTTCAATAAGCAAGAGAGATCAAGCAAGCAATAATTGGAATTAACAACAATTTTTCCAAGAAGGTAAGAACTCATGTCAAGCAAGTAATAGTAAGCAACATAATTTCAAGCATGTATAACTGGAATTGGCTATTTATCAATTTCATTCAAGCAAATACTTTTACCCTTCTGCGGGCCTCAAGTCAATCGATCAAGTAATATCACGTGAATGAGTGGAATGTCTAAAGTCTAGCAAGCAAGTACTCCGGTGCAATGCCAAACACCGTGGTCAATAAACTCCCATGGGCACAAGTACCTTCGCGTGCTCCTCCCAGGACCAGACCGGGCCCTATATGCACAGCATTAATCATGTTTGTCGACATCCACTCTCATTTATAGTCAATATGGAATTTCAAGGTTTGACCAGTACGATATATAAGGCGGAATTATAGAATGGAATCCAAGGACGCATTGATATGTAGGGACGAACTAGGAGTGGAAACCAGTAACGTTTGATACGCGGAAAAAAAAACTAGATAAGAGAGGTGCCTTATGGGCCACCTGACATGTTTAGAAACGACACCGTCACTGTGGGATGCCCTTCCTGGGAACTATACAGGGTTTTGAGGACCCTATAAGGAGTTAAATGGCACCTCTCAGGCTGCCATCTATCAGTGGAGATGGCAAAAGTGAAAGCCTAACGATCGCGTTAATGCACTGAGCCAGATGTGTTGACTCAGCAGTTCATCGCGTCAACGCGGTGAACATGCTGGGTCGACTCAGCAGTTCATCGCGTCAACACGGTGAACAGGCTGGGTCGACTCGACAATTCATCGCGTTAACGCAGTGAACAGGCTGCGTCGACTCAGCAGTTCATCGCGTCAACGCGGTGAACAGGCTGCGTCAACCCCTCAGTTCAAATCTGCTCAAAATGGCTTCCTGGAATGCCCCATCGTGTTAACGCACTGAGTCGGCTGCGTCGACTCAGCAGTTCATCGCGTCAACGCGGTGAATAGGCTGGGTCGACTCGGCACTTCATCGCGTCAACGCGGTGAACAGGCTGGGTCAACCCCTCAGTTCAAATCTGCTCAAAATGGCTTAAAGTATTAATCTTTGATTAAGCTAGGGTTAACTGGACATTAGTTTAACATCATGCAGTTAGAAGGCGCCCACGGGGCTGCCATCTCTTAGAAGAAGGCGCCCTTGGGTCTGCCACCTTCTATTAGAAGGCGCCCGAGGGGCTACCATGAAATTTTAATAGGTTAGTTAAATGATAAAACTTACGTTATACGGATACATCGTATGGATATGAAGCTAATTCATACCAATTATCCTAGATTGAAGCTAATACATGCTAATCATCTTGGGTATAAGGCTAATACGTGCTAATTATCTTAGGTACGAGGCTAATACATGCTAATCATCTTAGGTATGAAGCTAATACATGCTAATCATCTTAGATTTAAGTTAACACATGCTAATTATTCTAGATATGAGACTAATACTCACTAATTATTCTGTGTATAAGGCTAATACATGAGAAACATACTGTATATACTTTATATCTATTTGCTAAACAGACAATTGAGAGGGGTTTTGGGTTTGTATGTTTATGTTGTTATTAATGTAAGTTCTTGAGATTTTAGTCTTTCTTTGCCCTTTACATACTTTTCAGATCTTCATTTCAATTTCATGTCTTCTACAAACTTGTTAATCCTTAAGTGATTTACATTTCCTTCTTCTACCTCTTTCTCTAACTACTCTCCGTTTTCAAGTTATTGCATATTTTTCCACTTGCTGTCCTGGCATATTACTCTTCATCCGAGTTGATACCTTCTATTGTTTCCCAATTTTCATGCCCTTACAATCCTCCTTTCTCTCTGAGTTCTTCACAAAAGTTCTTGTTCTCTTGTAGATCTAGATTTTCTTCTTCTACCACTTCCTCCATATCTTCTTAATTTTTAAGTTATAATTAATTTTCTACGGTTCTATTTTCTACTCAGTCACTGTTCACCTGCGCCTATAGATCTCGATTTTTCACATTTTTCACCTTTTTTCTCTCATTTTCTCTCTCTGCACTCTTCATAAAACTTCTTCCTAACCCTCCAATCTACAACTTTCTCTTCTTTCACATATTCTCATTCTCTCTAGATTTTACGTTATTCTCCTTCTTAGAACCCCCTATTTTTAATATAATTTCATTGTGCTTTCAACTTGGTCTTTTTCAACTTGGTCTTTTTCCACGTTTTTCATCCTCTTGGCTACAATTTCTTCTTTCACTATTTTTAGGTTTTAGTTTCTCTAATATAATATTTTTAACATGGTGGTTTCAGTTTCACAGAAATTGACATAATGACATGCCCTTTACTAAAGCATGAACTATATCAAATCTGATGTGGTCATTCAACGTAAGACGTGTTGGTAAATCAAGTAACATGGAGATTTAGCCTAACATGTTATTAGGTTAGGTAGGCTAACAGATTAATTTAACTCTAATATAACATCTTTATCATAGTGTATATAGAATATGGTGTAGTCATTTAGCGTAAAACATGTACGTAAAACAAGTAACATGAATATTTAATTTATTATGTGATTAGATTAGGTAATCTAACTGATTAGCTAACATATTCTAACAGATTAGCTAACATTTTACTTGATCTATGTGAAAACATGATAGAAATTGCTGTAAACATGGTTTATCGCATGGAACATCGCATGGAGATGAGCAAATACTAATTTTCATCCTAAATTAGTTATCTTAGATTAGCTAATGTTTGGTTAAAAGCCTGAGAACACCTACTAAAACATGATGTGTAACCACTAAATACCGCATGGAGATGAGACTAATCACTAATTTTACATGCTAATATAACCTAGATTAGCTATGGTTTGGTTAAAGCTCGAGATCACCTATCTCTGTGTGGTGGCAGAAAGGGTACAGGTGGAAGAAGAAAGGAAGAAGATCAGCTCCTTCCCTCCTCTACAATACTTTAGAGAATGCTCCCACGTTCTCTGTAGTAAGGCTTCGAATGTCAGAGAAAGCAAGAGTCTCTGCCTCAATAGAGGGATATAATTGTTGGGTCCTGTGAGGTGTAGTCGGATCTAGAAGGGGGGGTTGAATAGATCCTATCAAAAGCTTTGGCCTATTTAAAAACTCTTAGCTATCAAAAGTATGAACCACTCCTATAAAGTGAATGAATCACTTAGGCACAATGCACAACGGAATTAAATTGAGTGGCTCAAATGAAAAGACTTGGATTACAAGCGATGAAGCGTCAACTCTTCTTTAAGCACATTTGTGATCTCTGAGAGATACAAGCCTTGTAGTGTAGGGATCATAAAGCATAACACTAGAGCATGAAATAGTTTGCAACAATCGTACGTGTGTGTGTGCTATGTTGATCACTCAAAGTGCATATGTGTGTGAATGCAGTGGTGATCAACCAAGGTGCATGCGAGTCTAAGCAAGGGAAACGCTTAGCAATACTTTCACCTTAGCGTCTGTGTGCAAGGGTGCAGCAGGCCGCCCAAGGGATGCAGTCAAAGTACTAAGCCCAAATAAATCATAGATAAAACCGAAAGTGCAAATCTGAGTGCTTGAGTGTGTAAACAAGATAACCAAGTATGGAAGCACACGAACCTGTGAATGGGGGTAGAAGATATAGAGCAATCACACACGATGAACAACCCACAACATAGGGATTTTTAAGGTGGTTCGGTTGCAACCCCGCAACCTACGTCCATCCCTCACCAAAATCCGGTGAGGCTTCCCTGCTGACTCACAGCTTGACCGGGGACACGCCCCAAACCACAGAACAGAGAAAGCCCTCTTTCTATCTTCCTACACACAAAGCCGGCAGGGATGGCTACACCACAGATCAGAGAACTTCCGATTGCCTTCCTACTAACCACCGGTAGGGACGATCTTCAGTTTCAATAGATTGAATGAAATGAAAATAGAACAATATGAAAATGCTCAAACAAGATATGAAGATATGCTAGAATGAACTAGATCTTGTCTAAGATTGTTGGATCTTGAATCTGTTGCTTTGATCTTCCTTTGATCCTTTTGAGTTGATGGAGAAGATATAGGATATAGCTTGATCTTTCCTTTGAATCACCTTGAGTTGATGAAGAAGAATGTTTGATGTAGCTTTGATCTTCCCTTGAGTTAATGAAGAGGTTTGGATGTAGCTTTGATCTTCCTTTTGATCTCCTTTGTGAGCTTGCTTGCTTCTCTTCTTCCTTGGAGATTGAGGGCTTCAGATGTAGGCTTGAATCCCTTGGATTGGATGTAGAACTTCTGCACGGAGTACTGTTCACGGCTACAGTACCTCTTCTTCCTTGGAGCTCCTCTAGCCTCTCTTCATCTCTCTTTGCTCCAAATGATCAACTAGGGTTTCTAACCCTCTTGTGTTGGTTTTATATCTCTTTGGATGGTCAATAAACACATCCCAGACCAGATCCACATTTTGTGGGTGATTAGGTGACTTTTGGATTAAAGAAATCCATGGGGAATGGCCTTTCTCGAAGTGGAAAACAAAGTTAACATTGGTTGGCTCGGGGCTGGCGGTCGACTTGTGGCTTCTGGCGGTCGACCGCTACTGAGAAACGCTATAGATGGATGGTCCCTGGGAATTTCGGTCGACCGCTACTGGCTGGCTATCGACCGCTACTGAAAGAGCTCTAGCCTAGAGATTGCTGGCTGGGGCGGTCGACCGCCCCTGTGCTGGGGGTCGACCGCCAGCTGGGCAGACCCCAGGCTTTCCCGGGTCTGTCCGTTAACTGCTTTAGCTCCGTCGCTTAAGTCCTTTAGTAGCCCGTTCATATATGTGGCATGCTCTCAGGAAGTTGCACCGACCTTGAACCATCCATAAGGCAAGACATGCACTGACCATATGAAGAATATGCAATGACCTTATGTGTGATGCTATTCAGCTTGATTTCTGTGCTTGAAACATGCTAGATTTTCGTGCATCTAATATTGTCATATGCCTTGATATCTGTGTATCCAGTTGCCTAGATTTGTGTGCCATTCTTGATCATAGTGCGATGCCAACTCAACTAGGATGTTCGTGTCTTCTTACGAAGTGCTGTAAGTAGGGGCGCACTATTCATAAGTTAAGATTCCAAATTAAACTTCAAAGATTTTTATCTTTAAAAATTGATGGAGTTAGTTTATGAAATTTCATGGGTGAGATCCTTACATTTTTCTCTATTTTTACATATAATATTTATTTAAAAATTCTTTTTAAATAAAAAGTAGCACTATTCACATCACTATTCACGTTTAGTAAATAACGACCTAACATATGTCGTTGTTTAGTGAATAACGACCATGCATTGGTATCTAAGAAGCTTAGCATTTCATGCCCGGCCATTGCATCGACTAGCTGGTCGATCCGTGGCATGGGAAAGCTATCTTTGGGTGTGGCTTTGTTGAGGTCGGTGTAGTCCACGCACATCCGCCACTTCCCATTGCTCTTGGGGACCAGGACTACGTTGGCTACCCAGTCCGGGTATTGAGTGGGCCTGAGCAGTCCTGAGCGTAACTTTTCACTTACCTGCTCTCTGATGATGGCTTGTCACTCGGGGTTGCAACGTCGTCGGCGCTGCTGTATTGGGTGGCAAGCGGGGTCCAACCTAAGTTGGTGGGTGATGGCCTATGGTGGGATCCCGGGCAGCTCGTCCTCGGACCAAGCGAACACATCCTGGTTGGCCCTGAGGAAGCGTGTGTAGGCCTGCTTGTCTTGCTCGGAAAAAGTAGCGCCGATCTTTAGCGTCTTATTGGGATCGTCCCCCACCTGAATGAGGTACATGTCTTCGGCCGGCGTGCTCGTGCTCGGACCTGGGTCCTCAGCTCTTGCTTTCTTTTCAGGTGGCATCTCCCCGGGGCGCTGGTCGCGAGTCGAAATGAGGTAGCATCTCCTGGACTCACTCTGGTCTCCTTGAACCTCCCCCATCCCTTCGGGGTGGGGAACTTGAGTTTTTGATGGTAGGAGGAGGGGACACCTCGAAGTGTGTCGAGGATCCCTCGGCCGATGATGGCGTTGTATCCTATCATAGCTCGAATAACCGTGAAGTCGATGAGGAAGGTTGCATCTTTTGGTGCGGTTCCCAATGTGATCGGAAGCAAGATGCGCCCTTCTGGTCGAACTATAGTACTAGAGATTCCGTATAACGGTGTGTGTAGGGGCGTCAGTCAAGATAGGTCTACACCCATGAGCACAAGACAGTCGTACGCGATAACATCCGATCTGCTTCCATTATCGACTAATATTCGACGCACGGTACATTTGTTTATGGTGGCAAAAACCACCAGGGCATCAGAGTGAGGTGTGGTTACACCCTCCAGGTCATCCTTGGAGAAAACAATATGGTATCCTAGGCGACCACAGGTGGAAACCCCTCATCGAGTGCCGTCGCCTTGGTCTACAGCGTGGACAGCCGATGCGTATCATCGTCGACGGCTTGCGCTATCCCCCCCCAACCGGTCCCCCATAGATCATCATGACCTCCTTTCCGTTGGGCCGGTTGTCGATCGGCGGGGACGTCTTCTGTCGCCTCTCGGCAGCTTTGGCGAGGAACTTGTCGAAGAGTCCTCGACGGACAAGGTCCTCGATAGCATCCCTCAAGTTGATGCAGTCGGCAGTGTCGTGGCCGTGGTCGCGATGGTAGTGGTAGAACTTCTTCTTGCTCCTCGTGCTCAGATCCGACTTCATCCGGGAGGGCCACTTGAGGAAGGGCTACTCGCGAATCTCCATCAAGATCTGATCAGGTGGAGTTGTCAGGGGCGTGTAGTGGCGATAAGCGCCCCTTTCCTTCTCGGAACGGTCGCGGCGGTCCCCGTCGCGTCACTCTCATTTCATTCGGCCCTCTCGTGACGGGTCGGCATACCTCTTGCGATCGGACCGATCAGACCCGGCCGTGCGGCCTAGGGCCGAAGTGTTCTCCTCGCAGCGCGCATGCTTCTGCGCTAGCCCGAGGAGGTCGGGGAGTGTCGTCGGGGCTTCAACCCCGAGGACGCGTCGGAGGATGTGATCTCGCGTCCCCTGGGTGACCGCCGTGGTTGGTATGCCAACGTCGAGGTGGGGAATGCGGAGTGCCTCCAAGCGAAAGCGGGAGACAAAGTCCCACAGCGTCTCTTCTTTCCCCTGTCTGAGGGTGAGCGGGGTCACAGCGGGCTTGGCCACTTTTCGACAGCCGATAAAATTCTCCTTGAACAGCTTCTTGAGCTGTTGGAAGGAGGAGATGGTCCCGGCCGGAAGGGACTCGAACCAGGCCCGGGCGTTTTCTCATAGGGTCGTCACGAATGCGAGGCACTACACGGTGTCCGAGGCCCGGTGAAACACCAAGTGGGACTCGAAGCTGTGCATGTGATCGGCCGGATCGGTAGTGCCGTCGTAGACGGTGAATGACGGCATTTGGAGATTTGGCGGGATGGGGGCCTCCCTGTTTTCCCTGGAGAACGGAGCATGGAAGTCTATGTCGTTGTCGATCAGGCTGCGAGTCTTAGCGGCCAAGAGGACGTCATCCACGTATCGGGCTTTGTCCTCGATCTCGTTGAAGCGCTGGAGCCGGTGTTCCATCTCCGGGTTGGAGTGTAGTGGGCTGTGCGATCGTCGGGTCCTGGCGACCGAGGCGTAAGACGCCTCACGTACTTGGCGGGGGTTCTCCCCAGTGTGTCCCCTCTCGTCCTCCCATCGTTCGGGTAGGGCGCGTTCGGGTTCAACCCGCTGGTTCTGGAGTTCCTGGCAGAACTCTGTAAGGGCTCGGATCTGCTGGCGGATTTCATCTAGGTCACCTGGGGTGACTTCTCATCGGGGATGAGTGGAGGAAGCTTCCTGCGACCCTCGACGGGAGTTGGGTCCCTGGTGGGAGCCGCGTCCCCGGTTGCTGGCATTGCGGAGGCTTCCACGGGGTGCCATAGCTTTCCGCTCGAGATTCCCGTAGACGGCACCAAGAAGTGTCGAGGCAGGAAAATGGTTCCTATGCCATGTACCATCTTCTCTATTTATTTGTTGGGGAAGTCGTCTCGCGCCTGTCGAAAACTGCAAACACCAGAAGCCAAAAAGGCATCAGAAGGAGTCACGGGTGTTACCCCAGGGGACAACCCTCCGATGCTTAAGTCAACAACGGTTAAATGAAGAACAGATAAGAGCAAGTTGAGAGAGAAGGGAATCGTACTCGAGGGTTGAAGGGTCGTGTAGATCCTCGGAACGAGTGCTCGTCGCTCCCAATGCTCACTCGGAGAGTGCTCGCTGGGTGGTTGATGGGAATCAACACCGAGCACTAAATTTTTTATTTTACATCTGTGTCCCCTTATTTGTATTTATACCCTTGGCTAATTGGGTTATAACAGAAGGAGTCACGGGTGTTACCCCAGGGGACAACCCTCCGATGCTTAAGTCAACAACGGTTAAATGAAGAACAGATAAGAGCAAGTTGAGAGAGAAGGGAATCGTACTCGAGGGTTGAAGGGTCGTGTAGATCCTCGAAACGAGTGCTCGTCGCTCCCAATGCTCACTCGGAGAGTGCTCGCTGGGTGGTTGATGGGAATCAACACCGAGCACTAAATTTTTTATTTTACATTTGTGTCCCCTTATTTGTATTTATACCCTTGGCTAATTGGGTTATCAATTGTAAGGCATTATAAGCCAAAGGGTTAGTCTTTAAAGTCTTTGGGTTTATTTGTAAAAGTCCAGTAGGTCCAGCATGGCCCCCCACCCTCTTTCCCATTGGTCCACCTAGGTTCTAGGGCCCATGTGGGGTTAGTTCAAAGTCTAAATTTGGACTTGGACCAAGGGGGGATAAGGAGGGAAGAAAGTCCAAGTTGGACTCCCCTTTAGTCAAGGGGGCGCCCCCCATTTATAATAGTTTAATGCTTGTTTTATTTTATTTAATTTGGCCATTTGACCACATGGGGATTAAATATCCTATCCCTAATTTACCCCTCCCAAACCCTAGATCTAGGGCTAGTTTTGGTCATTTGTATATTTCTATATAACACATGTATTTTCCATTTTGTAAGAATTAATGAATGAAAATTGTAAAAATTGCCAAGAGCATCAAGGTGCGCCCCTCCCCTCTCTCTTCCCCACCCTTGCAGCTGTGAGAGCTCCAATTCCTGAGGTGTGATTCCTCTCTATCAGTTTCCCTTTGAGTGAGAAGCTCATCTCTGTCGCCGCTGCCGCCATCGAACCGCCGTCACGTCGCCACCGCCAACCCGCCGGAGTTCTGTCCACATCTGGACAGAAGCCTAGTGTTCAATTTTTAACTCTCAATCAGAAGCTTAGATCGTACTGAAAATTGGAGGGTGAGTTTCCCACGTCCACCCCAGCCTCCACAAAAAATTTCACATTTTTTCTCCCTTGTTTATCTCCCTTTACAATTTATTCCCCCGATCTACATAATTTGCCTATGTGCAGATCCACTAGCCAGCAATTGACCTTTTCCCTTGTCCGACCCCTTTCCAATTTTAGATTGAGCTAAAATTTGAATTGGGAGTTCTGTCCACTAAAGCCTTCATCCCTAATTTTTTTTGTGATTTTAAGAATTTTATTTCTCATCCAAAAAATCACTGCATTTTCCCAAAATCTATTCTGTCCTGTGCAGTCCAGATCCAACCACCTCCACCAAAAAATCTATTTCCCCATTTAAACATCCTCTAAAAATTACACAAAAATTACCCCCGTGTTCCTTACCTTCCCATCTACCATCCATAAAAATTTCAGATCCAAAATCCACTGCTTGATCTCCAGTCAAACCGAGTTCTCAGACAGATCCACTTTCTGCCCTGTCTGATCTGGTTCTATAAGTCAGCTAGTTGTAAATTCCACTGAGGAAAATACAGGGATAGAAAAATTCATGTAATCATTGATGTTTGTAGATCTCTGAGAGAGCTTTCCAACGGCACTAGTCTTACGTAGTTCTGAGCTCAGGTCTGACCGCAACAGCTGTTCTCGTCGAGTCGCGCAGTTCTATGATAGCAGAACAGGTCCGTGGGCAGCAATCAACAACGCCCCCGGTCGGACCGCCTCGCCTCCCACGAGCCGAACCAGCACGATCCCTTCCTAGGGGTCATCCCTCCAGGAGTCCCCACCGCAGCGGTACCACTCCCAATTCGGCCCTCTGACCAAGACATGGACCCACATTTGTTGGCATGCGTTATCGCCGAAGCTGTCCAAATCGCTGCCCGTTAACCCTAACCCGCTACTCCCGAGTCCCACATTGTAGCCCTTTACCTCCCTGCGTGGAGTGGGCATTAATATTCATTACTGTAATTTAATTATTTACGTTCCGGGAGTACAAAGTTCGGCCGGGGTCGTCTTCCCCACGCCCGGTAGCGTGGAGGTATCGTGTCCGCTCCTCTCTTCGCATTTTACTTATTTCGTATGTATTCTATTGCCGCTGCATGAGTGATAGGTTAATCTAGCCCGATAATTTTATCACTGTTGTGAGAGAGAGCGAAACCCGTCCCGTGACCCGATCCGGATACGAGTGAGTTGACCATCCTAGCTCTTTGCCGGTTTCTCAACCGCGCACGTCCGCACGTTTCCCTCGCTTAGGAACGTCCGCGAGCTAGAGTCCCAGGTTCGCATCCTGTCCCGCATCAAATTGGTATCAGAGCGGAAGGTTGAGTCTAGGGTAGTCGTTGTTTAAAAAAAGAGATTGATGAATCTTTCTTAAAGAAAAAAAAAGGATGAGAAGTTAAGGGAAGAAAATGAAATAGAAAATAAAAAAAAAAGGAAAAGGCAAAAAAATAGAGAGAGAAAATATTTTGTGAAAAAAAAGGAAGGATAAATAAATAGAGTGAGAAAATATTTTGAGAAAAGTGATGAAACAGATAATAAGGTGAGAAAATAAAAAAATCATAATATCTGGACATTTTGTCCCGCATCAGTTTGGTATCAGAGGCAGGTTGTTTTATTGCCGATGTCTAGTCTGCATTCCAACTTTGCATTGTTGTTTTAAAGTCGTGTCTAGTCGGTCCGTCTTGCACCAAGTGTCGGCATGGCCATCCTATAGTTCCCCGTGTCCCATGGATCCCCAAAAGTCTACGTCATATGAATTGTGGCGACACACCCAAGGATGGGGAACCCAATCCTACCACCTCCGTAGGCCCAAAGCCCCAGACTTCTATGGCTCCAAGGTCTCGAGCGACTACCTAGAGTGGGAAGCCGCTATGGACAAATACTTTGAGTATTACATTATGTCTGATGCCATACAAGTCAACTTTGCCATAAGGTAATTTTTTTAGGGTTGTGTCTAGTCGACCCGTCTTGCACCAAGTGTCGGCATGGCCATCCTATAGCTCCCCGTGTCCTGATAAGTGTCCATTTTCTATAGTAATTCATCGCATGTACACCATTTTATATGCATATAATTAGGTAATTATGCATATTTCATAGTTAACCTCAACTCTGCATTTAAATTGAAGTTTTCACGTAAATTGATTGATTTGGTGATATTATTTAATAAATTAAAGTTGAGGACCATAGGCATTAATTCTCCATTGCATAACTATGAGTATTTGAGATTCATGTGCACATTATGGTATCTTTTCTGGACTAAATCATAATTGTGTGTGTAAGACACAGAAGGTAATTACAAAAGAAGCCGGGGGCAAAATGGTCATCACCAATTTGACCAAGTCAAATAAAGAATTCAAAATATTTTGGTTGGAGGGGGAAAAATTTCAAAATTTTGAATTCAAAATTTCAAAATGAAGAATTTAAAGTTTAAGTTTGAAAAGGAGGAAAATAACATTCAAAGTATGAAAAGGAGATTCAAAGTTAGAAAGGGGGTACCCATAGTCCAAGAAAGGGGGTGCCCACCTCCTTTTCCTTTTCCCCATACACCATCTTCTATCTAAATCTCAGCCATTCATCTCCTTTTGATACAATCTCTACCCTCCATTGACCCAACTTTCTCTATAAATAGCCCATGACAAGGAGGTGAAGTGGAGTTCTTCCTTTGACATTTTTTTCTCCCTCTCAAATCTTCTTAGGCTACCGATTTTTCCTTCTTAAGTCCCTCTTCTCGTCTTGCTACATTCATAAAAGTTCTTTATTTTTAAGTCCTCTATAACTTCTTCTTCTGCATCATCTTTCAATTCTTTCTAGTTTGTAAGCTATTTCATATTTTTCACTGTGCTATCTTGTTCATCTGCGAACTAATGTTTCTCTCTGTTCTTTCCCCTTCCTCTCCCTCTTCCTTCCATTTGCTTCTCTTGCTGTCTTCATGAAAGTTATTTATTTTTAAGTGTTCTACAAGTTCTTCTTATGCATCATCTTCTAATTCTGTCTGATTTTGAATTTATGTCTTGTTTTGTAACTTGCTGTCCTATGATTTTACTATTCATCCGAGGTGCTAGCCTCTGTTATACCTCCATTTTGAAGTCCTTCTGCTCTTCTTTTCTCTCTGAGTTCTTCATCAAAGTTCTTTCTCTCTTTCTCCTCCTCAACTTCTTCTTCTTTAATATCCCCTAATTCATCGTAGTTTTAAAGTTATTTATCCTCCAAAGGCGGCTTCAACGATGAAGGTGACTTCCTCCCGGTGTAGATGACATCTTCCGCAAGGTGGTTCGTGATCCAAGGCCAAGAGAGGACGGCGCCGTCATCACCATTGCTTCTACCATTTTCACATCTCAGGCTCATTTTATTTTTATTGCTTTAGTTTCATTTTATTTCATTGTAATCTCGCCACATATTTGCTGTAAGTTTATCTTGCACTTCATGTACTCTTTTTTTTAAGTTAATGAAAAGATGTGTTCTTTAGATCTAGTTCTTGATCTTCTACCCTCCTTACCTCCTTCTTCTATCTCTTCTTTTCACTTCATGCAATTATTTTCAATAGCATAGGCGCATAGTCATAGGTGTTTTTAATTAAGTGTTTAGTTTGTTCATCATTTCACTTTTTTTTAAAGCAAAGCAAAATCACAAGTGTTTTCCAAAGGATTCCAAGGTTTTTAACTCTTAAAATCCCTTCTTCCCTGTGGATTCGACCCGTGCTTGTCATAGTACTACGTTCTCTTTTGATCATTTTGTGCGAGTTCGATTTTAAGATTGTTAGCGCGCGTGTAGTAACGACATACATTTCTGTGTTATCAATTTTTGGCGCTGTTACTGGGAAAGAATGATGATTTTTGATTTAAGAACTTTATTTTTCTTGTGTTTATAGTGTACTAATAAAGCTCTCTTTTCTTATTTTTTTACAGAAAAAAATTAAAAAAATCACTTGCACCAAAAATAAAAGACTTCATTCAAGAGTAGAAACTGTACCATCCATGTTCTAGGCCATGCATCATTTAGCATATGATTTTTTCTTGTTATTTAATTTTTACATTATATTTTGGAGATTGCAGGGGACAAGGTACGTTCTACTTATCCTATTCTAGTATGCATTTTGCATAAGAACCCCTTATTTGAAATTGTGATGTGTATTTTATTTCAAAATATTTTAAGGGTAATACTCCTAAATAACATAAGGTGGGGATTTCATCACCATTCCTTAACCCACAAACCACATTTCCCTTGCATCTTTACATGATCTAAACTTTAAATAAAATTCAGTAGACATTGGCCCTAGGATCACACTATGATTTTAGTACGATTTAGATTTATCCTCTTGTGAAAACCGGTGTCTAAGGCAAGATGGTCGGACGGCAAATGCCTTAAATGGACTAATGGTTTACTAATTAAGTCCCTACGAAAGTAGGGGGAACCTCCCACTACCCCACCCCTTACCTGGCCGGTGAAAATATTGAGGGTGAACTTAAGTTGTACTTTAGTCATTTTGTGAAATCACATTTGTAGGTTTAGGTCACATCTAGGTCATTGGGTAATTTGTGTGTCAACTTGTTTGTGTATGTAAAAAATAAAAAAAATAAAAAAATAAAAAAAAAATTCCTCTTCTCTCTTGTCATCTCATTTAGTGTTAAAAAAATAAAATAAAAAATACACAAATAAAAAAAATAATAAAAAATGATATCTATAGATCGAGTTTTTAACCAACTTAATTGCTTGATCTAAAATCACTTCACTCCAATGGACCCAAGCTCCTTTACACCACCTACCTTTTAAGATGATCACACATTAACCCAGTCGGCCCATTATGTAGGTTAGTATCCGACCCAATTTTCATCTTACCCGACCTTCAGTGAAAGCTCAAATCCTTGGTTGACCCAACAAGAGAACTTTACACCCATGGCAGCAAAATATCCTTATCATCCCCAAAATGAAAATCAATTTGCTCAATCATATTTAGGGGACCACATGCTATTCTCTCCTCATGAGCAAACATCAACATGTCAAAATCTCCCTACACCTTCTTACACTCCTATCTTTGAGTGGGGAGATCAAAATAATTTCTCTTAGGAAAATTCTCAATGTCAAGCTCCATGCTCTCTTGAGCCAAAATTTTCAACCCAATTTGATGAAAATCAATATGGAGAGCATGACACATACTTCTCATCATCTCAATATCAATATGATCATCAACACATTCACTCCACCCCTCCATACAATGGATCCAACAATGAAGAAAAAATCAACCAATTGATTTAAATCATTTTGAATAATCAACAAAGTATCAGCTCCCTCCAAACTAAATTGGACCAAGTCACAAGAGCCACCTATGAATTGGGCCAATTGTCTAACCCCAGTGATGAAACTTTTGAAGATCAAGTCCCTCAATTCACCCAATACATTTATTCCTGCCAACAACCCATGGTTCCCTTGTCAAATGAAACTCTTGACCAAGGTAATGAGAGAATTGGGGAAGAATCGTATCAAAGAGAATTGGGGATGACTAGTAAGATGGCTTATGCGATTAAGGAGTCCACACCCATCTATGTGGAAAGATACAAGGAGTCGGTTGAGATCAAGTTGGGGGGTGACTTAATTAATTTACAAAATGGTGCCATTCACAACTATGAAATTGAGAATATTAATGGCCCAATCGAGGAAGAATGTAGAAAAGAAGAATGTCTAACTGAAAATGATGATGACAAAGTCATGGAATGTGACCTTCCTCACTTAGAAGAATATCATGAAAGGATCGTATCAAAAGATTTCTCATTTCATCTCACGGTCCCACAATTGGAAAAACTGATTGACATCCTCCCTATGTTAGAACAATGTGAACATTTAGATATGGAGAGTGTCATCACCAACTCATGTGAGGATAAGCATAGGGAAGAAGATAATGTTGATATTGTAATTATGATGAATGATAACTCTCTTAAGGAAGAAAATGGTGAAGGGCCTTTGAGTGAAACATTTATTTCCCATTTAGATGCCCCACTTATGGAGAATATAAGTAATAATCTCATTTTGATAGAACATATTGATAATGGGGCATCACTTAAAGAAATTGAGAGTATCACTCCAAACACCAAAGGCGCATCTGAGGATATGCATGAAGAGGAAGATTTCTTAGTGATTAATAATCCTATTGAGTTAATGAAGATGAATTTGGAATACCCTCCTCCTCTTGAAGAATCTAATGAAGGGACATTGTTAGAAAAATTTACATTTAATCTCCCTACCTCATTACGGGAAAATTCAATTGATAATTTTCATTGGATTGATGAGTGGGGTGAAAAGGCTTTATTGAAAAAGTTCACATTTGGTCTACCCACTCCATTAGTGGAAAATTTGATCGATAAGTTTCATTTGATTAATGAGTATGACGAAGGAGCCTTCTTAGAAACTTTCACATTTGATCTAACCCCTGAGTCCTACCCCATAATGTTTGAATCATTAGATGAGTTAGATCCTGAGCTCACTCCTCCTTCCAATTTGATTCCTCTAAAAGTTAAGTCGATCCAATTTGACACTCTCAGACCTGAGGGGCATGTGCCTGTTGTATTCACCTTTGAGCTGACTCTCCATGAGGAAGGCCAATTGATTAATGCTATTTATCTGCATGAGGCTATTTTTGAAAGGAATGTGGCCAATAATGTTGATCTCATTCATAGACCGCCTGGGAATGACTACGTTTCTTTGGAAGAGGCAGTCACTAAAGGAGTTGTCAGGTGGGTGGATACATGGCAAGGGGACCGATGGATAAATATTGGGCAGAGATTTCATCCCGATCTTGATAGATTAATGGCTATTGATTGTTACATGACCCCTAAAGATGAGAACTGGCTCACACATGTTATTAAGGTTAAAATCAATAATGTTCAAGACCAACATATTCTTGGCCCACATGCACACATGTATCATGTTGTCTTCAAATGGCATGAATGTTTGAATTTAAACGAAGATCAGATAACATGGTGGATAATCATGAAATCAACTTGTTGGTTAATGGGCCTCATTGTGTCTGGCTGAAGACGTTAAACTTAGCGTTTCTTGGGAGGCAACCTAAAATTTTCGTGCTTTCTGTGTGCTAATAAATGACTTCTTGGGAGGCAGCACAAGTTTTTATTGAATTTTTATTTTTATTTTGTAGGTGTGAATAAAAGATAAGTTGGGGGGAGAGAGAAGATTTTGCACCTATGCCTCGCCATTAACGGCCAAGTACTGCCTTTTATTCAAGCACTGATGCCCGTCGAAGTTCACTTTCGTCAAGTTGTATCATTCCTTCACAAATTGCATGTCTATATTGTTCATTACTCTATATTGTTCATGCTATTGAGGACAATGTCACCTAAGTTGGGGGGTAACTTGAACTCTAAATTTTTTAAAATGCTTGCAACCTTTCATCACACCTCTAACAAGTGCTTCATGTTCATATTTCGTGATGAGAAATATTTTTTATGATAGGACTTAAGAGTCTTACTTGTGAGAGTAGGAAGTTAAAGGGGTGAATTAATTGGTTATGCCTTTAGCCTTTTGCTCAGAATACATATGAAATTCTATTGAACTTGCACACAATTTCACAATAACAAGACTGGTAGATGACAAACATTAGGATAATGGGAATTTTACTTAACACTTAGGTGATGATTGATATTATGCCCATTCATTGAAAGTAATCGTGAGGAAAAAGTTATCTGTCAAAAAAAACACATGGAAAATGCCCCTGAACTTAGTAACCGAGCCTGCCTCTCCTAAGGCAAAAGTTGAGGTTCGCGTCAAACGGCGAAGGGATGTGCAGCGCCGTGTGTCAAAGAAAAAGAAAAAAGAAAAAAGAGAGAAAAAAAAAGAATAAATAAGCAGAGTAAAGCTACCTGTAATGCGAGAAGCTTAATACTCGATGTGGGCAGAATTGAAAATCATCTTTAAGTGAAAGGTAGAAGACTCATTCATCTAGACTGTTTGGTAGTCATCAGTCAAGTTATATCTCTCATACACAAAGAGATATTTAATTTTGAGTGTATCCTGAGGAAATGTCTAAATACTGTTGACACCCGTTTTATGATCGATAAGTCGAGTCATCTCCTTGTTCATTCTATGTGATGCTCCAAGTTATTCATTTCTTTGTTGAGTCTCCTTCATCAGTCTGAAGTTTATTTCATGGGTCTTCTCCTTGGTTGAGTATGGTTCCACGATTTCTCGTTTGATGAAGCTTAGCAATATCTTATCATTTTGATCCTCATTGTTTCTAACGGTCTTCACCTGGGGCGTTACATCCCTCTAAACGCATTGTCCCTGGACCGTTACATCTTGAAGAGTCCTACAACTTAAGGCTTTGTTCCAATCTTTATCTTTTGCCTATCCATTAAGTCTAACGGTTTGTTGTGCAGTCGTTAATTTTCTATAACGCGTCCACCCATGGCCGTTACTTTCATTCAAGAGTCCTATTGTTTTGATCTGCTTCCGTTGATCTTATCTCTTTTGAGATAAGGTTGAATGTGACGGTATCCCTCTAACGTGCTATTTGCCTCTGACGGTCTGTCGTGCAGCTGTTACATCCAATAGAGAGTCCTGGCAGTTCAGGCCTTTTCTCTGCTACTCCGTGGTCGAGATAAGAGTTTGATCTTGTGATTTCTCTTCCAAATCTAATCCTCAGAACATTCTGTTTGTTTCTATGGACTCTTGGTGATATTATCTTCGAGATTTTGCTAAGAGTTATCCTCTTTTCTTGCTGGATTATCCTCTGTTCGACCAGAGATTTTGAGGGTCTATAAATAGCACCCTTAACTTCATGGCACGAGAGAGGAAGATCTGGAGTTTACGTCGAAGTGCTGCCGCATTCTGGAGCCACATCCAACCAAGGAGAACTGTTCCTCAAGTCCATCTGCTTCACGGTGAAGGGAGTATTCGTTTCATTATGTTTGAGTTTCCCTCGTTGTCACACTTGTGTTCTTCCTTCCTTCTTCTCAAAGCATTGTCCCTCTTCCTTATTCCACGTTCTTCATCTGTTTTCATCATCTAAACATCTTCCCATCTTTTAAAACGCCCAGAGGGGTTAAAAAACCAAAACTTTCCCGGTACTTCCCTTTCCTCTTGAATGATCTTAATTTCCTTAAGAATTGATACTACGCTTGTTTAAAGGGCTTGAAGAGGCAAAATCTCGCGCTGGTTCCTGAGCGGGCTGATAATCACCAATTTAGTGAACTGCAAGACAGGGAAACGGGTCAGAGGGCCCAGGGAGATTCCCTGGGGCGAAACCCTCCGACGCTCAAGTCAGTATAGCAATGGTAGGAGCAGCGATAGGAAGGAGGAGGTGAAGGCGCGAGATCCCTCTTGTAGCAACCCTGATAAAATATTAATAATGATAAAGATTTATAAATAAATCAAGTAAATAGAAAAAATAAAATAATATAAAATAACGCCTCGGATAAAGGCGCTATTTAATTTATAAACGCCTCTAGATAAGGCGTTATTCAAGAAAGGACGCCCTCACCACAAGACGTCAAATTCTAAACGCCAAAAAGGGCAAGGCCAATAAACGCCCCTATCTTGGGCGTGTTTTAAACAAAGGAACGCCCTAACGAAAGACGCTTCTTAAGAAACGACCTGAACCAGGTCGTCAATTCAAGAATCGACGACCTGACCAAAGTCGTTAATTCCATTCGTGAACCGTTCGACCCAGAGCTTATCCAGGGAAGGATTATGTTAATCTAGTAAGTATTTAATAGGGCAAGGACTCTATATTGGAAACATTACTTCCACTAGAACTCTAACCCTAATAGGACCCCCTAAATCCCTATAAATAATCTACTGCTCGAACCCTTCAACGCTATTTGGCGTTCGGAATCTGCAAGGTACGTGAAGAACATCAAGTTCTTCTTCTTCTGTTTCTTTTTCTTATGAACGTAGTTCATGAAGAACTAATAGGTCCTTCCTCTTCTTTCCTCTAATACAGGTGAAGGGATCCAGTGCGTACGTAAAGAACAAGGTGATGTTCTTCATCGTTTTCCTAAGTTCGGTTATATCTGTGAAGATTATTAGTATCTTCATCTTCCTTCCTTTCTTTCCCTCTACAGGTTGACGGTAGAGTGAAGATTTCTGAAGAACGATTGTTCTTCTTCTTGCTGTTGCTGCTACTGTTCTTGAGTTGCAGTTGAAGCTTCAGAGTTTTAGGCTTCTCCTCGATCAAACTATCAAGGTAGGTTTTCTCAAGTTATGGTAGCCCAAACAAAATTAATGCAAGATATACATATATATAAGCATGACATGCATATGGTTTATTATAGTTTTAATACGTTTCTGCAATATTTTGAAAGAGACGCCCCTGTCAAGGGCGCTAATTTACAAGACACGACCCTGCCCAGGTCATCAATTTCATATTTGACGCCCTGTACACAGGCGTTAATTCCATGTAAATGTTAATCACCTATCTTAAGAACTGATTATCCATGAAATTACATGAAATCCATAATTGTTAACGGTTAAAAGTCAATAAACATGAAACATCAAATCTAATATACTGCATCTGAATTCCTGCCAATTTTCCTGTCATGACTATATGATTGTTATCCTTGATTATCGTGCAAATCTTGCTGATCCTGTAAATTCCTGGTATTTCTTAAATTCACGACCTAGACTAGGTCGTTTTCCATGTGTTAACGCCCCATCACAGGGCGTGAATTGAAAATAAACGCCCCTTACTAGGGCGCGTTTCTGTTAAAATCCCGAACAATATATTCTGTAAAAATAAGAATTTAATGATTAACGCCCCTGCCAAGGGCGCATTTTTTTTTGATAATTTCTGAAAATAAATATGTTCTGTAAAATATTGTAAATAAAAAAGACGCCTGCTATTGTAGTCGTCTCATTGCAAAGAAACGCCCCTGTCCAGGGCGCGTTTTAGATAAATTACTGAATTATTGAAAATTCTGCAAAAATGGAAACATATGTAAACGCCCGTCTGTTAGGCGTTAATTACTTGATAAACGGCTTTACTTAAGTCGTTATTTTTACTGTAAACTAATTTTTTTCTGTTAACCGATGGTTTCATAGGTTTATATAATATATATATCGGCACTATTCTCCACTCCGTGAGTTTAGTCCCACGTTTCACGATTGTTTTATCAATCACACTCAATTCTCATTGACATACAAGCTCCCCATTGGACATTCCGTTCCTTTGGACTAGCGAGTTAGTCATAGAGACCTCCGTAAGACTCCTCGTACCTTGGATTCCCTCAAGGTCGACTGAGCTGGTTGTACCCTAAAAACCCATTACACCATTGATGCCATGTCACTCTAAAGAAACATGGTATACCGGCCCTTATGATTATACAAAGAGTATATCATGAGAAATTCTTGATGGGATGATGATATCATGCCATATCATGTCATTCTTGTAAACCTCAATTCTATGTTAAGAATGAGGGTATCTTACCTTTGATATACTGTTCATGTGGACCTCAATTCTATATAAAGAATGTCCATATTGATTTGTCATGGTACCCAAGTTAAGGGAACCATATCCTACCTAGTTTTATCGATATCGTGATTATACCGTTATTATCGCCAGTCTATGTCCTTTGTCATATTTTGGACTCTATTCTGTCAAAGTTGTCATACATGTCTACAAGCTTGATTATTGAAATTCTATGTTGGCTATAAACAAGAGTGGATGTCAAAACACATGATAAATGCCTGCGCATATAGGGCCCGATCTGGTCCTGGAAGGAGCACCCGAAAGTACTTGTGCCCATGGGAGTTAAAATGATAAGGTATCTGGCATTATACCGAGTACTTGACTTGCTTGATTGGACATTCCACACACATCTTGTACTTGAATCGTACTTGACTTGACATGAAATGCGTGGCCCGAAAAAGGGTAATTTACTTGCTTGATACATGATAGCCAAAGTTCTTGACATGACTTGTTAAACGTACTTGCTTGAATATCTTGAATAAACTTGTCATCTTGTTGAAAGTTCAGGATTAGTTCATCTTATTTCCTTGATATTACATTCTCTCTATCTTGTCGTTTTATGCGAGCATGCATGGCTTTATTGCATTCATGAAAGATGTAGTTACTTAAACCCCTTGCTAGTACTTGAGATATAATTTCCTACTGAGCGTTCGCTCATTCCGTTTGTCCCTTTGTACTTTTCAGGTAAGTCCGACGACGATGGAAGTCAATCGGATCGGAATGGTCAAGAGTGAAAGTGATAGAGCTGCTCAAGTGTCATCTAGTCTTTTCTATAGTTTCTTGAGTCAAATATGTATTCTTTTCTTTTTTTATTAAACAGAGTATTGGATTTGTAATAGTCTATCCGTTATGAAATAAAGGATTGGGTTATTTTGCTATTTTGCACATCTCTGTCTTTGTGTCGAATACACGACCACTCTGATTGACATGATTGATATAAACTCGTAGCGCATCTCCGGGTATATTCCGCGCTCGGGGCGTGACACCTCTCCACCAATGGGGTGAAGTGATCCGTGCTCAGGAATTGGGGGTGGATCTATGCCCTTTTGGCCTTACCTTTCTCCGGAGGGTATCCCAGGTTTAAATAGTGCGCCACCCTCTGGAGTCCTGCAAGCCGAGGGGTCTCCGATGGAGGTTACGTCCTCGTCGTGGGCGTTTATGGCCTCATCGTGGGAGCGTTATCCTCGCGGGGAAGCCGGAGCTCCTGGACTTCTTGGCGCCCGGCCCGCTGTGAACTCTAACGGCTGCAATGATAAACATTTTATCGGTCGCACCGAGCTTTGAGGGGCCGGCCCTACTTGGGCAATAGGCCTAACTCGGTGAGGAGATGGGTCGGACAGACCGGCTAGTGCTTCCCTCCTTCGTCCGGAGGGATAGCTCGTGCGCGGGTCTTCCTGTGACCTGACCGATGCTCGGGCTCTCCGAGCCTTGGGGCCGCCTAGGAGAGTTGTTTCCTCGAGCATTGTTTTATTGGGCTTTTCCAGGTGGGCCCTGTGGGCTGTCACTTGGACGAGCTTGCCTTGTCGGGCCCTGTTGGGTCTAGTTGGGTCAGCTCTTTGGGTGGGCGGCAGGAATCCCCCTCTCCACTTGTCCCCCTCCTACTCCCGAGCCAAGGGGGCTCGGTTGAGTAGTTTTTCGAGGCTTTAAACCGGCGTGGCTCGGGTGGGTGGAATCCTTTCGGCGTTATGAAGCCACGTGTAGTGGTCGCCTGGGCCCGTAGTAATAATGATCCTGACAGATTTGAAATGAAGGGGCCCCCTTTTTCTCGGAGGTTGGAACGGCGCGCCGCCTCCCGCGAGGGTTTATAGACGTAGGGCGCTGCTCGTCCTCCCAGCCTTTCTAGGATTTTTGGCCTTTCCTCCACTTCTTTGCTTCTGGGGCTCCTTGATGCGCCGTGAGATACAGCGGGGGAGCGAGTTCTTGCGGCGGCATTTGAGGAGCTGGCGTGTATAACCGCGGAGGCGATCCGGCAGCTTCTTTCTCCCCTGAAGTCTTCGGGCTCTCGTGAAGGTTCTTCTTCTAGCTTTATGGCAGATATGCGCTCAGAAATAGAGCAGGTGAGGTGGGAGCCCGTCCCCAATCGCAGCGAGTTGGGGGAGGCTGATGTGAAGAAACTGGAGCATCGGTTTCGCCTGCCTCTCCGATATAGCTTTGCGGCCGCTGCCCCATACGAGACAAGCTTGGATAGCCGCACGGGCCATATCTGTACTTTTCTCCTGGCGTGGAAGAGCGGATTCTGCCTCCCCTTTGAGCCCTTCGTTCTGAAGCTTCTCAATTTTTTCGTGTTGGCGCCTGTTCAGCTGGTGGCCAACTCATATCTTCTGCTTTCTGCCTTTCGAATCCTCTGCCGCCTGCAGGGGGTTCCCCCGTCCCTGGATCTTTTTCATTATTTCTTCGAGCTGAAGGCACATCCGTCGGTGGGGAAAGGCTTCTACTTTATTCAGGCGCGCAGGAATCGGAGTTGTATTCCACTGGCGGCGAAGGATTCTTCGCACAAAGGGTGGAAGAGGCAGTTTTTCTGGGGGAAGGCGGAAGCAGTGGATGAATCCTGGAGGTGCTAGGTTATGCCCAACTTCCATCCGAATCTTCCCCCGCGGCAGGAGGAGTTCCCCGCCGATGTGGAGGAATACGCCATTCGCTTGTTGACAAATCGCCGGTCGACTGAGGAGCTGGTGACGTTGGAGAACATAGAGCAGCATCCGCTTATGCAGCTCAAGCCATCAGGTATCATCCTTGGGATCCTTCTGCGAGGTCGGAGGGTTACCTTTTCGCTTCTTAACCGAATCTTCTTCTTCATTACAGACATCCGACAGGAACCTTTGGAAGAGGCCGCCGAGGTCATCGATCTTGGGGATGACTCGGCGGCTGATGAGCCTGTCGTTCCCGCGGGTCGCTCCCAAGCCCGGGACAAGGGCAAGGGGGTGGCCTCCGAGGGATCTTCGCGGCCAAGCGGGGCGAAGTGCAAGGATCCCATGGAGGGAAAATTGTGGGAAGCAGCGAAGGCCAAGAAACGGGCCAATAAGGCTGGCCTTCCTACCGCTGCCGGGGGCGACTCTGGCTCGGTGGCGCTCCCCTCTCGGGGGCAAGATGGGGCTGACCCTTCCGGGCCAGCTCCCCCACCTACCAGGCAAGAGGGGGCCGAGGAGACCAGGGACCCCTCAGAGGGCGGATATGGGTCGGTTCTCCCCTCCCCGGGGATGGAGGGGGCCGGTGCTGAAGTAGCCGACGTCGAGACCGGGAGACCGGTCGAGGTCGGCGATGTCTCGGGCGGCGAGGCGCGGGCCGAGACAGATAGGGTTGTGGGTTCGCCTGCGAGGGCGTCGCAGCCCCAAGTGCTCGAAGTTCCCGGTGCGGTCGATCCCGTGGCGTCGGTCGAGGTAGGGGGTTCGCCTGGGGAGGCGTCGCAACCCCAACCGACGGCGGCGCGCGGGGCGGTCGGCCCCGTTGCTCGAGCTGAACCTTCTGGCGAGGCGTCCGGTGGGGAGCGGATCTCCTTGCCGGAGGCCTTGGAAAGGCTCGGTGTTTCGGGCGACCTGTATCGGGTTTGCCGAGAGGTTGCCGCAAGGATGAGGGGGGGGAGACAAGCGCCACTCCCCCTCCGGAGTCCTCGACGTCCTCATGGAGGGCGGGCTAGTCATGGCTCGGTCGGCGGCCTTGATGGCGGAGACGTACGCCCGGACGGAGGCGGAGCGGTCGAGTCTCGCCTGGGCCCTCGGGGGGTGCGAGAGGAAACTGGCCCGCCTCAGCGAGGAGCATGAGGGGCTTCGATGGGAGTTCTCCGCGATCAGTGATTTGGCACGGGCGAGTCGGCTAGAAACCGAGGCGCTGACTGAGCAGTTGGCTAAGGCCCGAGAGTCGCTCGAGAGGAATGACAAACTCTTGGAAGAGGAGCTGATGGGGACATCGAGGCAAGACCGTACGCATTTTTTTTGCATTTATGTCTTTTCATATTTGTATGTATACCCTTCTGTTATATGGGTACACAATTGTAGGTCTTAGTGGGTTTATATGTAAAATTTCAGTAGGACCAAACAAGGGGGCCCTCAGCCCTTTCCCATTGGTCTATGTCACTCATGTGGGGCTGGTCAACCATCCTAGGTGGCCATATAGAAGGGTTGAATGTCAAAATGCCACATGGGTAGACAAGTGGTTAAATTAGTCCAAGGTGGGTTACCGACCTTAACCTACCAATACCCTTGGTCAAGGGGGCGCCCCTCTCCCCTTATAATTTTATTATTTTTTGTGTGTTATTCATTTTTGATCTAGGCCCTCCATTCACCATCCCTAGATCTAATGGTGTAGATTAGGTTTGATGTAAGGCATATAAAATGTTGTATTTTCCATTTGTTAGCATTAATGAAGAGAAAATTGTTGGAAAATCAAGAGTGATTCTTGTGCCCCTCCCCTCTCCCCTGGTGTTCATCTCCTCCAACCCTAAATTCTAGAGTGGTTCTATCTTCTATCCCCTCCCCTCTATCTCTGGTGATCATCTGTGCCGCCGCCGCCGCCGTTCGTGCCGCCTACGAGCCGCAGCGGAGCCATCTTCAAGGTTCTGTCCTACTGGACAGAGGTGACTTCCACGAAATTCTGCAGTCAGCCACGACGTCCTCCTGATCTGAAATTTTCAGAGGTTGTCTCTATCTCGTATCCACACCTCCACCTAAATTTTCACGTCCAAACTCCTCAATTTAATAATTTTCCATTTTCGTTCATTTTACATTCTCAGATCTGTTTTGTCTCTATCTACAGTGACAACAGCTCTGAGTTTCTCATCTCCAACCAACTTTTTGAATTTTTCAAATCCTCCCAATTTTACTGGGAGTTCTGTCCATCATCCCCTACATCCACCATTTTTCCTGATTTTTGATCTGCCCTCTATCCATTTTTCAAAATTCGTGTTCTATCTCTGCTACAGTGCCTTTAGTCAGATTCCAGATCTGACCCACTGTTAGTGAAAAATCCTATCAATTCGTAGCCACATCGAAACTTATTCAAACCAGTTTTTCCGTCTTCCTAGCTCAATTTCCTACACCTTTGATAAAGACCTCAAGAGCTGAATCGGACATCTACCCAACGGTCAACGACAGTTCTAAGAGGACAGCCCTGCAGATCTGAGAGTTAAGCCACTATACAACAGCAACCTTCAAAATTCGCCAATTGGAAGTGCATGTTTTGTTATTTTTATATAATCACAGATAGTTGAAGCCCTTCGAAGCAGCTTTCCAACGGCGCTAGTTTCGTCGCATTCCGACATCGGGGCTAATCGCAGCGTCCGTTCTCGCCGGAGCGCGCGCCGGAAAATAGAACCGGCAGATCCGTGGCCGGTCATTCCGACCGGTGCCGAACGGAGCCGCCTGGCCTCCGGCCGGCGAACCAGCGTGCCGCCAGCCCAGGGAACACTTCCAAAAGTGTCCCCACCACAGTGGTGATACCGGGTCTCGCATGGTCCCTCCGGATAGCACGTGGGCCCCACCGTCACGCGTTCGGGTGCTGCCGAATCAACGCGAGAAGCCGCCCGTCAACCCGAATTCGGTCCTCCCTGACCCCATTGTGTAGCCCTTTACCTCTCTGCGTGGAGTGGGCAGCGATTTGTATTGCTGTAATCTTGTGTATTATTGTTCCGGGAGTACGAGTTTCGGCCGGGTCCGTCGTCCCCACGCCGAGCGCGTGGAGGTATCGTCCTCGCTCCTTACTTGGCATTTTGCTTAATTTCATATATGCTTGTTTATGTCACTGCTAGAGAGCATGATAGGGTAATTAGCTCGCTTTCTATTTATATCACCGCTGCTGCGAGAGAGAGCGTTACCGTCCCGTGACCTGATCCGGGCACGAAAGTGTGAATTGACCACCCTAGCTCTAGCCGGTTTCTCAACCGTGCACGTCCGACGCTTCCCTCGTCAAGGGACGATCGCGAGCTTGTCGTGTTCGTGTCTCGTCCCGCATCAATTTGGTATCAGAGCGAGTTGAGTCTAGGGTGTCCAAAATAAAAAAAAAAGAGTGTCATTTAAGTCTAAGTGTCTAAGTCGATCTTAGGAGTTGCATTTGCATACCATTAATCAGTATATAAAAAGGTGTTGTCCGAACGTTAGGCTACGCCTATCGGGAAGGTCGCACACTTGCGCGAGTGATCTTCGGATCGGTTATCTCCGCCACGTACCGAGTCTTGGTTTACGTCTAGGGTCCTTAGTGTGCATGCATTCCAACTTTGCATTACTTAGGGTCATGTTTAGTGGCTTGTCCAAATGGCCTTGCATATCCATTCCTAGGGATCCATTCCCGTATTTTGGCAACTATGGCCAACCCATGTCGACCCGTCCAAGGTGATAGGTCCGTGTCCGAGTACATTCGGGCATATCATAAGTATTGGTTGGAACATGGCTTGGGAGAGGAGAGCAACACGGTCGCATTTCAGTTCCGGAGAGGTTTGCGCCTTCACTTCCAGTTGGAATGTCTTATCCGCAATGCATTCTCTCTAGCGGAATCCTATACGGTCGCTCTAGTGGTCGAACCATTTGAGTCACACTTTTCTCGGTATGGTGGCTTTCGACAAGCATCCACCTCCCAGCCGCCTACACCATGGCCTTCACCACTTGAGAGAGTTCCAATGTCATCCCCCTCTATTTCCGAATTTGATTCGGAATCCTCTCATTTGGAACCACCAAGGCCCGAGCCACCCGTATTTCTAACGGGTACGCTTTTCATAGCCGAGCCGCTTCTTCGTTGGCTCAAGGATGGATTGGTCCCACCTCCCTTCTCATCCATGGACCCCATCCTACCTCTAGTGCTGGTCAACTCCTTCCATACCACGTTTCGATCTAGGCACCATGTTGACACGTTGGATGATCTTGTTATGGGACTAGACACGCAATGGAAGTTGACACATATGTTGGCCCGAGACTTCGACCAACCCACGAGTCGTAGCTTCACCCATCCGGCCTTCGGGTCCATTACCTCCGAGTGCACTGTGGGTTGTATCACCACGGAGGTTCTTCTACTTCTCCCGCTACCGGATGAGCCCGACTTCATGACTTTGCTTCCGTGGGAGGAGTCATATTTCCTATACACGGTCCCATCTACCATGACGGAGGAAGGTGACCACCCGCACCTTCAAGAATTTCACGATTGGGACCATGTCATGTTGGAACCCACCATAAGGGGTCATACCTTCTTTGAACCCTTTAACCCCTTCCCTAGTGGATCCCTAGACCCTTCATATTCCCTTCACTTCTTCGGGGAAGTCCACCTTCATACCCCTTTCCTACGGGTCGGGTCCTCCATACCCACCAAGCCCATCCACGATACACCTACACCCGGCTCTTCCACACCTGGCTTTCCTAGCCCACTCAAGTCTCCTAAATCTAAAGGGCCGTCCATGCATGACTGGGTCATACTTGGACATTTAGGTGTACCCCATGCCACCCACCTCCGGTTACGTCAAATGCATGCATGGCACACGTTCGGGTGTCCTGGTCCGCCGTCATCCATGTACGGGTCGGACTAACATTAGGTGTGTCTAGGGTCATAGATGAGTCCGTGTGTTTTCCTTGTGTGGTTTGTTTGCATGGTTTGTGTGTAGTTTGAGAGTCTGCATGTGTCTTGTGTAAGCTCGTTGTCGTTCTCTTATGAGTAAGAGGTGATTGGACTCATTCGACGAGTATGGGATCGGTTCTCTATCTATACCCGGATCTAGTCACCTACAGGGACTCAGCGGTGATTCCTAGTGAGTCTTCGAGCCGCCACCTCCCCTTTTGAGAGTCCCCCCCGGAGTGTCCACCTTTAGCCCATAGCAGCTTGTGCATATCGAGTATATATGGAATGAGCAGGTGACGGTCACTTGGAGTGGAGCATACCCGCGTTACTTGGCACGGTGACGGATCCGCCGGAGTATTCGAGCATCCATACCCCTACTCGACGGGGTCGAGTTCCTCCCACCCGGGGAGAATTGATGGGGACATCGAGGCAAGACCGTACGCATTTTTTTTGCATTTATGTCTTTTCATATTTGTATGTATACCCTTGTGTTATATGGGTACGCAATTGTAGGTCTTAGTGGGTTTATATGTAAAATTCCAGTAGGACCAAGCAAGGGGGCCCTCAACCCTTTCCCATTGGTCCATGTCACTCATGTGGGGCTGGTTAACCATCCTAGGTGGCCATCTAGAAGGGTTGAATGTCAAAATGCCACATGGATAGACAAGTGGTAAAATTAGTCCAAGGTGAGTTACCTACCTTCACCTACCAATACCCTTGGTCAAGGGGGCGCCCCTCGCTGCTTATTATTTTATTATTTTTTATGTGTTATTCACATTTGATCTAGGCCCTCCAGTCACCATCCCTAGATCTAATGGTGTAGATTAGGTTTGCTGTAAGGCATATCAAAGGTTGTATTTTCCATTTGTTAGCATTAATGAAGAGAAAATTGTTGGAAAATTAAGAGTGATTCTTGTGCCCCTCCCCTCTCCCCTGGTGTTCATCTCCTCCAACCCCAAATTTTAGAGTGGTTCTATCTTCAATCCCCTCCCCTCTATCTCCGGTATTCATCTGTGCCGCCGCCGCCGCCGTTCGTGCCGCCTACGAGCCGCCGCGGAGCCATCTTCAAGGCTCTGTCTTGCTGGACAGAGGTGACTTCCACGAAATTCTGCAGTCAGCCACGACGTCCTCTTGATCTGACATTTTCAGAGGTTGTCTCTATCTCGTATCCACACCTCCACCTAAATTTTCACGTCCAAACTCCTCCATTTAGTAATTTTTCATTTTCATTCATTTTGCATTCCCAGATCTATTTTGTCTCTATCTATAGTGACAACAGCTCTGAGTTTTCCATCTCCGACCACCTTTTTGAATTTTTCAAACCCTCCCAATTTTACTGGGAGTTCTATCCATCATCCCCTACATTTACCATTTTTCCTGAATTTTGATCTACCCTCTATCCATTTTTCAAAATTCGTGTTCTATCTCTGCTACAGTGCCTTTAGTCAGATTCCAGATCCGACCCACTGTTAGTGAAAAAATCTTATCAATTTGTAGCCACATCCAAACTTGTTCAAACCAGTTTTTCCATCTTCCTAGCTCAATTTCCTAAACCTTTTATGAAGACCTCAAGAGTTGAATCGAACATCTACCCTACGGTTAATGACAGTTCTCAGAGGATAACCCTACAGATCTGAGAGTTAAGTCACTCTACAACAGCAACCTTCAAAATTCACCAATTAGAAGTGCAGGCTTTGTTATTTTTCGGTAATCACATATAGTTGAATCCCTTCGAAGCAGCTTTCCAACGGCGTCAGTTTCGTCGCATTCCGACATCGGGGTTGATCGCAGCGTCCGTTCTCGCCGCAGCGCGCGTCGGAAAACAGATCCGGCAGATCCGTGGCCGGTCATTCCGACCGGAGCCGAATGGAGCCGCCTGGCCTCCGGCCGGTGAACCAGCGTGCCGTCAGACCAGGGAACACTTCCACAAGTGTCCCCACCACAGTGGTGACACCGGGTCCCGCACGGTCCCTCCAGACAGCACGTGGGCCCCACCGTCACGTGTTCGGGTGCTGCCGAATCAACGCGAGAAGCCGCCCGTCAACCCGTATTTGGTCCTCCCGGACCCCATTGTGTAGCCCTTTACCTCCCTGCGTGGAGTGGGCAGCGATTTGTATTGCTGTAATCTTGTGTATTATTGTTCCGGGAGTACGAGTTTCGGCCGGATCCGTCGTCCCCACGCCGAGCGCGTGGAGGTATCGTCCTCGCTTCTTACTTGGCATTTTGCTTAATTTCATATATGCTTGTTTATGCCACTGCTAGAGAGTATGATAGGGTCATTAGCTCGCTTTCTATTTATATCACCGCTGCTGCGAGAGAGAGCGTTACCGTCCCGTGACCTGATCCGGGCACGAAAGTGTGAATTGACCACCCTAGCTCTAGCCGGTTTCTCAACCGTGCACGTCCGACGCTTCCCTCGTCAAGGGACGATCGCGAGCTTCTCGTGTCCGTGTCTCGTCCCGCATCAATTTGGTATCAGAGCGAGTTGAGTCTAGGGTGTCCAAAACAAAAAAAAAAAGAGTGTCATTTAAGTCTAAGTGTCTAAGTCGGTCTTAGGAGTTGCATTTGCATACCATTAATCGGTATATAAAAAGGTGTTGTCCGAACGTTAGGCTACGCCTATCGAGAAGGCCGCACACTTGCGCGAGTGATCTTCGGATCGGTTATCTCCGCCACGTACCGAGTCTTGGTTTACGTCTAGGGTCGTTAGTGTGCATGCATTCCAACTTTGCATTATTTAGGGTCGTGTCTAGTGTCTTGTCCAAATGACCTTGCATATCCATTCCTAGGGATCCATTCCCGTATTTTGGCAACTATGGCCAACCCATGTCGACCCGTCCAAGGTGATAGGTCCGTGTCCGAGTACATTCGGGCATATCATAAGTATTGGTTGGAACATGGCTTGGGAGAGGAGAGCAACACGGCCGCATTTCAGTTCCGGAGAGGTTTGCGCCTTCACTTCCAGTTGGAATGTCTTATCCGCAATGCATTCTCTCTAGCGGAATCCTATACGGTCGCTCTAGTGGTCGAACCATTTGAGTCACACTTTTCTCGGTATGTTGGCTTTCGACAAGCATCCACCTCCCAGCCGCCTACACCATGGCCTTCACCACTTGAGAGAGTTCCAATGTCATCCCCCTCTATTTCCGAATTTGATTCAGAATCCTCTCATTTGGAACCACCAAGGCCCGAGCCACCCGTATTTCTAACGGGTACGCTTTTCATAGCCGAGCCGCTTCTTCGTTGGCTCAAGGATGGATTGGTCCCACCTCCCTTCTCATCCGTGGACCCCATCCTACCTCTAGTGCCGGTCAACTCCTCCCATACCACGTTTCGATCTAGGCGCCATGTTGACACGTTGGACGATCTTGTTATGGGACTAGACACGCAATGGAAGTTGACACATATGTTGGCCCGAGACTTAGACCAACCCACGAGTCGTAGCTTCACCCATCCGGCCTTCGGGTCCATTACCTCCGAGTGCACCGTGGGTTGTATCACCACGGAGGTTCTTCTACTTCTCCCGCTACCGGATGAGCCCGACTTCATGACTTTGCTTCCGAGGGAGGAGTCATATTTCCTATACACGGTCCCATCTACCATGACGGAGGAAGGTGACCACCCGCACCTTCAAGAATTTCACGATTAGGACCATGTCATGTTGGAACCCACCATAAGGGGTCATACCTTCTTTGATCCCTTTAACCCCTTCCCTAGTGGATCCCTAGACCCTTCATATTCCCTTCACTTCTTCGGGGAAGTCCACCTTCATACCCATTTCCTACGAGTCGGGTCCTCCATACCCACCAAGCCCATCCACGATACACCTACACCCGGCTCTTCCACACCCGGCTTTTCTATCCCACTCAAGTCTCCTAAATCTAAAGGGCCGTCCAAGCATGACTGGGTCATACTTGGACATTTAGGTGTACCCCATGCCACCCACCTCCGGTTACGTCAAATGCATGCATGGCACACGTTCGGGTGTCCTGGTCCGCCGTCATCCATATGCGAGCTGGACTAACATTAGGTGTGTCTAGGGTCATAGATGAGTCCGTGTGTTTTCCTTGTGTGGTTTGTTAGCATGGTTTGTGTGTAGTTTGAGAGTCTGCATGTGTCTTGTGTAAGCTCGTTGTCGTTCTCTTATGAGTAAGAGGTGATTGGACTCATTCGACGAGTATGGGATCGGTTCTCTATCTATACCCGGATCTAGTCACCTACAGGGACTCAGCGGTGATTCCTAGTGAGTCTTTGAGCCGCCACCTCCCCTTTTGAGAGTTCCCCCCCGAGTGTCCACCTTTAGCCCATAGCAGCTTGTGCATATCGAGTATATATGGAATGAGCAGGTGATGGTCACTTGGAGTGGAGCATACCCGCGTTACTTGGCACGGTGACGGATCCGCCGGAGTATTCGAGCATCCATACCCCTATTCGACGGGGTCGAGTTCCTACCACCCGGGGAGAATTGATGGGGACATCGAGGCAAGACCGTACGCATTTTTTTTTGCATTTATGTCTTTTCATATTTGTATGTATACCCTTGTGTTATATGGGTACGCAATTGTAGGTCTTAGTGGGTTTATATGTAAAATTCCAGTAGGACCAAGCAAGGGGGCCCTCAGCCCTTTCCCATTGGTCCATGTCACTCTTGTGGGGCTGGTCAACCATCCTAGGTGGCCATCTAGAAGGGTTGAATGTCAAAATGCCACATGGGTAGACAAGTGGTAAAATTAGTCCAAGGTGGGTTACTTACCTTCACCTACCAATACCCTTGGTCAAGGGGGCGCCCCTCTCCGCTTATTATTTTATTATTTTGTGTGTGTTATTCACATTTGATCTAGGCCCTCCATTCACCATCCCTAGATCTAATGGTGTAGATTAGGTTTGATGTAAATCAAGAGTGATTCTTGTGCCCCTCCCCTCTCCCCTGGTGTTCATCTCTTCCAACCCCAAATTCTAGAGTGGTTCTATCTTCAATCCCCTCCCCTCTATCTCCGGTGATCATCTGTGCCGCCGCCGCCGCCGTTCGTGCCGCCTACGAGCCGCCGCGGAGCCATCTTCAAGGTTCTGTCCTGCTGGATAGAGGTGACTTCCACGAAATTCTGCAGTCAGCCACGACGTCCTCTTGATCTGAAATTTTCAGAGGTTGTCTCTATCTCGTATCCACACCTCCACCTAAATTTTCACATCCAAACTCATCCATTTAGTAATTTTCCATTTTCGTTCATTTTGCATTCCTAGATCTGTTTTGTCTCTGTATACAGTGACAACAGCTCTGAGTTTCCCATCTCCCACCACCTTTTTGAATTTTTCAAACACTCCCAATTTTACTGGGAGTTCTGTCCATTATTCCCTATATCCACCATTTTTCCTGATTTTTGATCTGCCCTCTATCTATTTTTCAAAATTCGTGTTCTCTCTGCTACAGTGCCTTTAGTCAGATTCCAGATCCGACCCACTGTTAGTGAAAAAATCCTATCAATTCGTAGCCACATCCAAACTTGTTCAAACTACTTTTTTCATCTTTCTAGCTCAATTTCCTACACCTTTCATGAAGACCTCAAGAGCTGAATCGGACATATACCCTACGGTCAATGACAGTGCTCAGAGGACAGCCCTGCAGATCTGAGAGTTAAGCCACTGTACAATAGCAACCTTCAAAATTCGCAAATTGGAAGTGCAGGCTTTGTTATTTTTCTGTAATCACAGATAGTTGAATCCCTTCGAAGCAGCTTTCCAACGGCGCTAGTTTCATCGTATTCTGACCTCGGGGCTGATCGCAGCGTCCGTTCTCGCCGGAGCGCGCGCCGGAAAATAGAACCGGCAGATCCGTGGCCGGTCATTCCGACCGGTGCCGAACGGAGCCGCCTGGCCTCCGGCGGGCGAACCAGCGTGCCGCCAGCCCAGGGAACACTTCCACAAATGTCCCCACCACAGTGGTGACACCGGGTCCCGCACGGTCCCTCCGGACAGCACGTGGGCCCCACCGTCACGTGTTCGGGTGCTGCCGAATCAACGCGAGAAGTCGCCCGTCAACCCGAATTCGGTCCTCCCGGACCCCATTGTGTAGCCCTTTACCTCCCTGCGTGGAGTGGGCAGCGATTTGTATTGCTGTAATCTTGTGTATTATTGTTCCGGGAGTACGAGTTTCGACCGGGTCCGTCGTCCCCACGTCGAGCGCGTGGAGGTATCGTCCTCGCTCCTTCCTTGGCATTTTGCTTAATTTCATATATGCTTGTTTATGCCACTGCTAGAGAGCATGATAGGGTAATTAGCTCGCTTTCTATTTATATCACCGCTGCTGCGAGAGAGAGCGTTACTGTCCCGTGACCCGATCCGGGCACGAAAGTGTGAATTGACCACCCTAGCTCTAGCCGGTTTCTCAACCGTGCACGTCCGACGCTTCCCTTGCCAAGGGACGATCGCGAGCTTGTCGTGTCCGTGTCTCATCCCGCATCAGGAGCGTCTGCGTCACCTCTGTTGATATGTTATTCCTCCTCGAGTTAAATAATATTGAAGAGATAAAAAACAACAGGAGGAAAGATGAAGCTGTTGACCGTGATCGCCACCCGGTGAAAGCGCCGGGACTCGGAAGCTACGGGAGAATGCGGGTCCGTTCCTCCACTCCTCCTGGCCGGCCAGAAGGTGCGGGCCTCGTGCTTTTGGTTGCTGACCTGAAAGCAAACGGTGAAACACACAGATAAACGGAGATTAGCTAAATGATAGTGTAGTAGGTGTACTAATTGAAATAAAGCAAAGGAAGAACATGGCCCGGCGATACCTGGAGGTTTTGAAACCCCGTTTAGGGCGCCGGAAACAGTAGGAAAGATAAGAAATGCCAACGAAATGATGTATGTGATGTGTGATGCAGTGAAGAAAAGGCGTGTGTGGTGAGCAAACAGAGAAGGAAACACAAAGACACGAAGCGTGAAGTTCCCTGCACCGGGGGCCTGCGAGGGATGTAGAAGGCCCCCACTCCCTGACGAACGGGCGTATGCTGTATGAGATTTGGCGATGGAATTCGACAGCACTTCGTGATGGTCCCCCCCCTTTTTTTCTGTCAGAACCCGTGAGCTATATATAGAGCCCACGGCTTCGAGCTTAATCAGGGGTTAAGGGGAATGATGGTCGGTCAAAGGCCGGTAAATGAGAGCATCGTGTCAATATTGCCAACGACATTCTCCTCTTAATCCGCCTGGAATCACGGGGGTCTAATCTGGGTGGCCTTAAAAATGACGGTCTTACGAAGGCCGCCAAACATATATGACGGTCTTGGAGGGACCGTTCAATATACATGACGGTCCTAGAAAAACCGTTATACTTAAAGAGGAGTCAACACCCAGACAAACAACTTTTCGTGAAGCACGTGGCTATGACCGACTGTCGGGCCTCTGAACCCTTTTCTTGTCGGCAAATAATGACGGCCCATGGACGACCGCTATATTGACTATAACGGTTGGCATTGAGCCGCTATACAAAGCGTATCACGAGATACAAATAACCCGGGGCAGCGGAACACAACGGCCAAGTGGGGACCGTTATATTGAGAAAAACGGTTTATAACAGACCGTTAAATCCAATGAGAGGGAGGGAGGCCTTCTTCGCTGGGAAGAGCCCAAAATACTGCCAGAGGAATAATCTTTCATGTGATTGACTGTTCGGGACATCAATAACTGAGACGCAGGAACTGATTCGATTCATCGGTAAAAAACGGGTGTCAACAGATGCCCCTCCTTAACGTCCGCCTTGCAAGGGAACGAGCGGAGGTGTAGTGGAGGCGTCATGGAACATGGAGTTGTAGCGGAGATGAAGCGGAGTGGACTGCAAAAGCGAGCGTTAAGGCAATACGACACCCGTTTCATACCAATAAGCCATAGAAATCTTCCGGCAACCTTCGAACCAATTTGCAAGGTACTGTGGGACTGAGTGTTAAACCTGAATCTGGAGGAACTAAGGTAAAAGAGCAAGGAGCGGCCTCGTCGGCGGACAAGCTGTGGTCCTAAATGAGGCGATATAGAAGCTGGCAATAGCGAAATTAAAAGGATTTTAAAACTCCAGACGAGGGAAACACTTAATTCATCAGAACCGAACAATTAGGTCTAAAGAAATACCTTCTAATTTTGGAGTGGAATTATTCCTTCGGTGGGACATGGAACACAGAAAACAGTCAATCATACGCAAGATCATTTCTCAGGCAGACCGTAGGTCGTGAATGCTCAAAAGGTGCTTGTGATGCATGCTGGGCTAAAAGAAAGAAACATGTAAAATCGAATGCAAACAAAGGATAAAAATATAAAATACTCGAGAATATTATTGCAGAACTGAATGAGTCAGGGTCAGGACACTTCTTGCAACCACAGCGTGCAAGAGAGAACCGTCGTCCCCTGACTTCTTCCAACTTAGCGGCCTTTCCGAAGATTAGACACGCATACCTAGATCATCATGTGTTTTTGTTGACGGGGAACGTCAGATCCTAGAATGCGTGAAGAATCGACTGGTTCTCGAGATAGATGTTTATTACCATATAGTAATGCAATAAGAGTTTTGAGGGATTGAGGGCCATACCTGACTTACCTGTGCAGGCGTAACGGCGGGACATTGATGTTGTTTAGCTTTAACTGCAATCAAAACTCATTGGCACATGAATTTCACAATAATGATACATTCAACAGTTAAACGGCTCATAGGGGACCGTTCTTAAGTTGGACGGCTCATGGTAAACCGCCATATGGATTATTAACGGTCATAGGAAGGCCGTTCAATGATAAGTAACCGCTTGCAGAATAACGGTCTTAAGGTAGCCGTTCTAATTGTATGGCGGTCTATCGCTAGACCGCCATTCTCAACGTCGGTTCAAAAATATAAACCTCTTCTCCTTCCCTCCTCCCACCGTAACGGCAGGAAGAGAAGAAGAAGAGGAAGGAGGAGCGACCCCCCCTTTCTCCCACACTCTCATTCTCTCTCTCTTTTCTCTCGTGCTCTCCCTCTCTCACAATGGCCTCTCTCCTCTTCCTTTCCATCACCCTCTTCCTCACTCTCTCGGGATTTCTCTCCCTCGCGATGGCAGCGGATGGCGACGGCGACGAGCGGCGGCGGTCGGAGGCGGTTGCTCCGGGGGAAGAAGCCGGGACGATGGACTTCTCGGCGGATGATCTCGCCCTCGCGCTCGTGGAGGAGAGCGAGAGTGGTTCCGACGGCGAGCGTGGAGCCGACGAGCCGGAAGGCGACGAGCCGGCGGCGGAGGCGCCGCGCCCGGCGAGAAGGCGTCGTGACTCGGAGGTAGGTCCTTTTTTATTGTATAGCACGGGGGAATGGGGGTTAAGGGCTTCCACAGCGGCGGGGGATGGCGCTTCGCCATCTTTGGAGGAGATTACGCAATGACGGTCCTCAAAGGACCGCAAAATATACCCAACACGGCCCAGTAGGGGCCGTTAAACATATCTGACCTTTGGGTTCTCCTCAGAACAAAACGGCCCTCAACGGACCGTTAAACAGAACAGCGGCCCAGGAGTGGCCGTTGACCATAACGTAGTAACCCTCGGCATTCAGAACAATGCGGTCCCCATTGGACCGTTCAAAATAGCACCGCGTCCCTTGGAGGGCCGTTGAATGATTCATCAGAACAACGGTTCATGGACAACCGTTGTGAATGGAATAGCGGCCCAGGAATGGCCGTGTTATTCAAAACATCATAAAATAGGACGGTCCATGGAGGGCCGTCATAGGCAACAAAACGTCCAAGGTGATAGGTCCGTGTCCGAGTACATTCGGGCATATCATAAGTATTGGTTGGAACATGGCTTGGGAGAGGAGAGCAACACGGCCGCATTTCAGTTCCGGAGAGGTTTGCGCCTTCACTTCCAGTTGGAATGTCTTATCCGCAATGCATTCTCTCTAGCGGAATCCTATACGGTCGCTCTAGTGGTCGAACCATTTGAGTCACACTTTTCTCGGTATGTTGGCTTTCGACAAGCATCCACCTCCCAGCCGCCTACACCATGGCCTTCACCACTTGAGAGAGTTCCAATGTCATCCCCCTCTATTTCCGAATTTGATTCAGAATCCTCTCATTTGGAACCACCAAGGCCCGAGCCACCCGTATTTCTAACGGGTACGCTTTTCATAGCCGAGCCGCTTCTTCGTTGGCTCAAGGATGGATTGGTCCCACCTCCCTTCTCATCCGTGGACCCCATCCTACCTCTAGTGCCGGTCAACTCCTCCCATACCACGTTTCGATCTAGGCGCCATGTTGACACGTTGGACGATCTTGTTATGGGACTAGACACGCAATGGAAGTTGACACATATGTTGGCCCGAGACTTAGACCAACCCACGAGTCGTAGCTTCACCCATCCGGCCTTCGGGTCCATTACCTCCGAGTGCACCGTGGGTTGTATCACCACGGAGGTTCTTCTACTTCTCCCGCTACCGGATGAGCCCGACTTCATGACTTTGCTTCCGAGGGAGGAGTCATATTTCCTATACACGGTCCCATCTACCATGACGGAGGAAGGTGACCACCCGCACCTTCAAGAATTTCACGATTAGGACCATGTCATGTTGGAACCCACCATAAGGGGTCATACCTTCTTTGATCCCTTTAACCCCTTCCCTAGTGGATCCCTAGACCCTTCATATTCCCTTCACTTCTTCGGGGAAGTCCACCTTCATACCCATTTCCTACGAGTCGGGTCCTCCATACCCACCAAGCCCATCCACGATACACCTACACCCGGCTCTTCCACACCCGGCTTTTCTATCCCACTCAAGTCTCCTAAATCTAAAGGGCCGTCCAAGCATGACTGGGTCATACTTGGACATTTAGGTGTACCCCATGCCACCCACCTCCGGTTACGTCAAATGCATGCATGGCACACGTTCGGGTGTCCTGGTCCGCCGTCATCCATATGCGAGCTGGACTAACATTAGGTGTGTCTAGGGTCATAGATGAGTCCGTGTGTTTTCCTTGTGTGGTTTGTTAGCATGGTTTGTGTGTAGTTTGAGAGTCTGCATGTGTCTTGTGTAAGCTCGTTGTCGTTCTCTTATGAGTAAGAGGTGATTGGACTCATTCGACGAGTATGGGATCGGTTCTCTATCTATACCCGGATCTAGTCACCTACAGGGACTCAGCGGTGATTCCTAGTGAGTCTTTGAGCCGCCACCTCCCCTTTTGAGAGTTCCCCCCCGAGTGTCCACCTTTAGCCCATAGCAGCTTGTGCATATCGAGTATATATGGAATGAGCAGGTGATGGTCACTTGGAGTGGAGCATACCCGCGTTACTTGGCACGGTGACGGATCCGCCGGAGTATTCGAGCATCCATACCCCTATTCGACGGGGTCGAGTTCCTACCACCCGGGGAGAATTGATGGGGACATCGAGGCAAGACCGTACGCATTTTTTTTGCATTTATGTCTTTTCATATTTGTATGTATACCCTTGTGTTATATGGGTACGCAATTGTAGGTCTTAGTGGGTTTATATGTAAAATTCCAGTAGGACCAAGCAAGGGGGCCCTCAGCCCTTTCCCATTGGTCCATGTCACTCTTGTGGGGCTGGTCAACCATCCTAGGTGGCCATCTAGAAGGGTTGAATGTCAAAATGCCACATGGGTAGACAAGTGGTAAAATTAGTCCAAGGTGGGTTACTTACCTTCACCTACCAATACCCTTGGTCAAGGGGGCGCCCCTCTCCGCTTATTATTTTATTATTTTGTGTGTGTTATTCACATTTGATCTAGGCCCTCCATTCACCATCCCTAGATCTAATGGTGTAGATTAGGTTTGATGTAAATCAAGAGTGATTCTTGTGCCCCTCCCCTCTCCCCTGGTGTTCATCTCTTCCAACCCCAAATTCTAGAGTGGTTCTATCTTCAATCCCCTCCCCTCTATCTCCGGTGATCATCTGTGCCGCCGCCGCCGCCGTTCGTGCCGCCTACGAGCCGCCGCGGAGCCATCTTCAAGGTTCTGTCCTGCTGGATAGAGGTGACTTCCATGAAATTCTGCAGTCAGCCACGACGTCCTCTTGATCTGAAATTTTCAGAGGTTGTCTCTATCTCGTATCCACACCTCCACCTAAATTTTCACGTCCAAACTCATCCATTTAGTAATTTTCCATTTTCGTTCATTTTGCATTCCTAGATCTGTTTTGTCTCTGTATACAGTGACAACAGCTCTGAGTTTCCCATCTCCCACCACCTTTTTGAATTTTTCAAACACTCCCAATTTTACTGGGAGTTCTGTCCATTATTCCCTATATCCACCATTTTTCCTGATTTTTGATCTGCCCTCTATCTATTTTTCAAAATTCGTGTTCTCTCTGCTACAGTGCCTTTAGTCAGATTCCAGATCCGACCCACTGTTAGTGAAAAAATCCTATCAATTCGTAGCCACATCCAAACTTGTTCAAACTACTTTTTTCATCTTTCTAGCTCAATTTCCTACACCTTTCATGAAGACCTCAAGAGCTGAATCGGACATATACCCTACGGTCAATGACAGTGCTCAGAGGACAGCCCTGCAGATCTGAGAGTTAAGCCACTGTACAATAGCAACCTTCAAAATTCGCAAATTGGAAGTGCAGGCTTTGTTATTTTTCTGTAATCACAGATAGTGAATCCCTTCGAAGCAGCTTTCCAACGGCGCTAGTTTCATCGTATTCTGACCTCGGGGCTGATCGCAGCGTCCGTTCTCGCCGGAGCGCGCGCCGGAAAATAGAACCGGCAGATCCGTGGCCGGTCATTCCGACCGGTGCCGAACGGAGCCGCCTGGCCTCCGGCGGGCGAACCAGCGTGCCGCCAGCCCAGGGAACACTTCCACAAATGTCCCCACCACAGTGGTGACACCGGGTCCCGCACGGTCCCTCCGGACAGCACGTGGGCCCCACCGTCACGTGTTCGGGTGCTGCCGAATCAACGCGAGAAGTCGCCCGTCAACCCGAATTCGGTCCTCCCGGACCCCATTGTGTAGCCCTTTACCTCCCTGCGTGGAGTGGGCAGCGATTTGTATTGCTGTAATCTTGTGTATTATTGTTCCGGGAGTACGAGTTTCGACCGGGTCCGTCGTCCCCACGTCGAGCGCGTGGAGGTATCGTCCTCGCTCCTTCCTTGGCATTTTGCTTAATTTCATATATGCTTGTTTATGCCACTGCTAGAGAGCATGATAGGGTAATTAGCTCGCTTTCTATTTATATCACCGCTGCTGCGAGAGAGAGCGTTACTGTCCCGTGACCCGATCCGGGCACGAAAGTGTGAATTGACCACCCTAGCTCTAGCCGGTTTCTCAACCGTGCACGTC
>JAHNEJ010003275.1:0-125745 GCA_022559845.1 Amorphophallus konjac | reverse complement strand
TTCGTCGATGGACCCTCCGCCTTGCTTGTTACGGGAAGGTCAGCCTCTCGAACACAGAAATTCTTCTTCTTTCTTCCCGCTCGGGGAAGGCTTCATTGGCTTTGATCTCAGAGCCGTCATTGTGTCCGTTGTCATCGACCGACGACATCCTTATTATATCCTCTATTTCTTCTTCATCTGCCGTTGATGGGCAGCAATTTTCTTCAGTGGCGACTGTCTGCATCAGCCGCTGCTGTCCGAGTGAGGTGTTACCCAATCCTCGGAAATAGCTTCTGACCAGGCAGGCCATTTCTTCTTGACCCCGTTCTTGATGTAGCATGGGGGAGAGTGGTCGACCTCCAGCAGGAGGAATGTAGGCCAGTCGAGCTCTGTCAGCTGGCTGTTGGAACCTTCGCCCCGTGGCAGGGACGTTGGCTTGACGGGCCACAGCCCGGAAACTTCTGTGACGCGGAGGATCCGCAACCACCTCTTCTTCATTCATCAGGGACAAGCCCCTTTCTCTTCTCGCTCTCGCCTCGTCGTTCATAGGACGATGGCGGGTGGGCGTTGGATGGTAGGCAGGTTGGGTCCGCTTGGGAACCCACACCTGTTTGAATTTCCTCGGCCTGAGCGCCGGGTTTTCTTGGCCATGGTGGCCGGCTTCTTCTCTTTCTGCCCTCCTTCCAGCGAGAGCTTGATAGTTGTTGTAGACAGGGACGTTTGGGATGACGCGATCTGGGGTCACCCGTGCCGTGCGCCCGTTGAGGAAGACACGCATACCTCCCACCAGCATTGATTTTCCGGACTGAGAGACAGTTCCGGTGATCACGGCAGGGTTCTTGCGAGCCTGGCGACGCTGACGTCCTCCAGGGGGCTTGTTGATATCAGTGGGATGCATCACCCATACCAGGTGGTGCACCAGGCAGCTAGCGGCCGGAACCGGGTTCTTGAGCGAATCACCGCGGCAGGGGGCCTTCAGAGGCTCCATTTCCTTCACATCTTCCTTGACGGGTTCCATGGCCTCGACTTCCAGCATGTCGACAAAGGCCAACCCCAAGAAGTTGGGGAAGCCCACAGCAGGAGGAAAGCTACCAAACTCCATGGGCACCGCCAGGTACCCTTGCGCGTGTCTGGCGACTATCGATTGGTCGAAGTCGACGCCAGCTATTCCATGAGTCGTCATTGTTTGCACTGAAAAGATAGACAGGAAAACAATCAGTAGTCTTTGAAAGGGCTTCGAAGCCCGAATATCTCGGCAAAGAGATGAAAGGTGACACCGGTCCCACCGGGCGTGCCAGACTGTTTCGACCGTCTTTTCCTTCGCTCCTTTTCGTTGGTATTTTTCATTCATTTATTTCGCGGGTCGATCGACCAATCGACTGACTTGTAGTCAACTGACTGATTGACGACGCGGGCGTGCCAGTCACATGCGTGACGATTTATGATGCGCTCATCCTGACCCATGTAGGGCGAATGTGAGGTTCGGTCGGGACCAGCAGTCCGCCATACCATAAAGGCTATGGCGTTAATTACATCCCCCACGAGGAGGGAACACCTTTGATTAATTGCCGAGATATCGGGCTGTCGAAGCCGGAAAAGGGAACTACATGATGATTATTAGTTGAAGGACTTGCACCCCTCTGTGATTAGCATAAGAAATCATCCCATAAGTGGGAAAGGGGTTAGAATGATGCGACGACACGATTCGGAACGAAACCGGTGCAGTGCATGCGAAGACAGGGATCAAAACGCTTGAAACGGCGCCCTGAAACGTAGGTAAAAAGCTTAAAACGGCGCCATAACCGTAGGTAAAGGGGCAGGCCGTTAAAATGGCGTGGGGAGCTGGGGCGCGCCGGGAAGGGCGCGCCGGAAAGGGCGCGCCGGATAGGGCGCGCCGGAAAGGGCGCGCCGGGAAGGCCGCGCCGGGAAGACCGCGCCGGGAAGGGCGCGCCGTTTTAAAGCGTGATCGCGCATGAACGCGCTGAATTAGCCCGATTTCAAGGAGGCAGGGGCCTCGTTGGTTTATTCACAGATTTATTAAGATTTTGGATGGTTTTGAGAATTTTATTAAGTTGATTATTCATCGGAATCGGTGCCGAGTCATGGGCTCGCGTGAGGCGATTGTTCCGAGCTTAACTCGTTCGAGCCGAAATTTCGGCAGCATCTCCCCATCCCAAAGGATTGTCGGGGAGACGCAGGGAGTACTCACGTGGCGGAGTACACCCCTAAAAGCCGGGTGGCGCACGGCGGCCGGCAGACCCAAACGGATAGGAAAAACCCCGAGGGCTAGCCTGCTAGGGGCACCGAGTCCGTGGGTAACGGTGAGTGAGTGAGGTGACTCGATGTGGGAGCGAAAACCCCGAGGGCTAGCCTACGAGGGGCATGCAACCCAAATCACCACACTACTCTAGTCGGGACGACCGAGTAGAGAAGGGAACCCCGAGGGCCAGCCTACGAGGGGTACACGCGTCTCACGGCCACCACAAAGTCCATTAAGGACTGTGGATTTTAAACTGTAGGGCTTAGCCCCCCCCTTTGCTGTACATCCAATGGTCCACAAGGACACTCATCATCGATAGATAAGCCCCTATCAACCGGATAACCAACATGGAAGATTAGAGGAATATTCCCCTCCCCGGACATTGGAGTAGTACTACAGAGCAGACTCCCTGAAATGCAGAGGCGATGCACGACGCAGTTCCACGGAAAGTGGACAAACGAGCTGTTAAGCTTATGTTAGAAATATGAAACCGGCAGGCTAAATGAGTGGATCCTTATATGTTATCTGTTTGGCATGGCGACCTGGGAAAGGGGCATGTAAATTATGCCTGTGAAATAGCCATCGAGGGCTCGGCACAGAGGCGATCCTCTCTTTCCCTCTGGTCTATGAGGAAGGCAAAGGGAAGGCAGAGGGTTTAACCCTTAAGCGGGAGTGGACAGAGATGCGCACACACAAGTGTGTCTCCGACCACGAGGCTTACAGCACGCGCAATGCGGAACTCGATCGTCGCATCGGAATAAAGGAAAACCCCCGGGGAGGGGAAATTGATGTAGCCCCTACCGTAGTAGGGCATGTAGCGCCGAGGGAAACAGGTAAACATGTAAACAGAGAGTAAAGGAAGCAGATGGGAGAGATGACCCCGACGCCGGGCATGCTCACATCCATCCGTTTGGTGCACAGATCATCGGAGAGATGTGCACACGCGCACATCACCCTCCACGGCGCCGTATCAATGGCCACAGAAAACAAATTCAAGGAGGAAGAGGAGGCAGCGATGCAGAGGTAGAGTAAGGCCATTAGACTCTTTAACCCACTGACATAAACATTCATTCATTCCACGGTAAACAGACAAAATGCATACAAGCATATTCCGACGCCGGCGTTGTCGCACGGTCGCCGTTTTACATTAACAGAGGAAGCTCATTCCGAACGAAGAGAAAGGGGCAGAAATAACGGTGGGAGAAGGGGGAGGAAAGGCTCGTATCATCGCCCCTCCCCCCGTCTCACTTACATTCTATCAGGGAAAATCCAAAAGAGAAAAGAAGAGGGTCGCCGGGAGAAATCGCGGGGCAACCCACCTAAGCAAATGAGAAAACAGGTGGCCTTCTTCGACTTCGGGGAGCTCGGATGGAGCAGGGTGGCGGCCGCCGAGAGGTTCGGACGGGAGCTTCTGCAGATAGACGAAAACCCTCCAACCCTTCTCTCTGGACTCCTCCTCTTTCTTTCTAATTCTCTCTTTTTTTTTTTTAAATCCGCCTCTTCTCCCGATCGGATCTCCCTTGATCTCCTCTCTTCTCTTCTTTTTTTCAAATCCCCCTCCTTTATCTCTTCTGTCGACAGGCTATATAGCCTTGGAGTTAAAACGGCGCCCCAGGAAGCGCGCCGGGTTGACGGCGCCGGGGAAGGCCCCTATTTGGTCTTTGCGCGCCGGATAGACGGCGCCGGGGAAGGCCCCTATTTGGTCTTTGCGCGCCGGATAGACGGCGCCGGGGAGGGCCCCCATTTGATCTTTGCGCGCCGGTTTGACGGCGCCGGGGAAGGCCCCCATTTGATCTTTGCGCGCCGGTTTGACGGCGCCGTTTTAAGCGGCGCCGTTTTAACCTGTTTGCCAGGCACGGCCAGGCCGGTGGGTCCGGGGATGGTTCCGGAGACTCCAGTTGACTGTTTCTCTCGTACTGGCTCTCGGGGAGCCTTGACGGGGTGTTGACGAAGCTCTTGACGCGACGAACGGCCTTGATCAGAACTTCGTGTGCTTCCGGTCCGGACACACGGGTGTCCCGTCGGTACGACTTTCGGCACTGTGATTGGTGCCTCTCATCAAGACGGACCTGTGTCCGAAGCTTCCTTGCAGGATGGCATTGCATCCTGGGTAATTCCGCCTTGAACGGCGATCCATCGGCCGCTAATGGGCTCACTAGGGCGAGAAGCCGAACCCGTGTCGGGTGATCGGGATCTTCTTGCTGACAGAACCTCCGGCCCCTTGTTGTGGATGGCCGAGGGCATTCTTCCTCTTTCGGAGAATCATAAGGTAGACCGTCGTCCTTGATCGGACGTCGGATGTGGGGTAGCGGCATGACAGAGTCGATGCCGGATCATTGGGCAGGCTTGCTCGCACTGCCGATTGGTTGCGGGTTGACTTTGACTCTCCTGAGGTGAGGTCCCCGGTGTTCCCTTCAAGGTGGCTTGGGGCTTCGTCAGCTCGAGGGACCCTCGATAAGTTGATTTTCATCGGCTTCTGTGCTTCAGTGGGCCGTATCATTCGTCTTTGCGGCTTGGTCGCCAGGGATCATATTTTGAGTGCCAACAACCGCACACAATTCACCCGAATCGCCCGATCCAGGGAACCACCGGACAGACAAACCAACACTAGCAGTCCAGGATAAGACCACTAGAAACACCGCCCTAACTCACGTAGATGACCGACGCGAAACAGACAGGACGTACAGAGACTTGGAGGAACTCCGACACCCTCAAGTCACCTGGACACACAAACCAAGGTCAAATCGAACCTCTAGGTGTCCAGAACCACGTCTCGAGCTGGACAAATCCATCGAGACATAGGCAAGGTCACATGTCGACCATTGGTTCACACCGGGTCGACCAGACCAGAGCAATGACTCTAACACGACCATTGGTTCCTCTACCGATACGCACCTCTTGGCCCTCAGTGGCACACCCCGTTGGCCCTTGGCCGGTACACCCTTTTGGCCCTCAGCTGCATACCTTTTAGGCCCTCAGCGGCACACTTTCGGGCCCCCAGCGGTACACCCTTAGCCGCCAACCCCCAGCCCATTCTGTCTAGTATTAGAGGTCTTCCGTTCACGGTTTTCCCCGTGTTTTCTGAGGTTTTATAAAGGTGTTGCTGCCTCCGGGTGCCCACCTCCAGTTGTCGGGTTCCGCCACTTCGTGTGGGCGCGTTCCCTTGATCTCCCTTACGCCCGGGTCAAGGGGAGATGCTGCCGAATTTTTGTCAGAAAATGATAAATATATATTAAAAGGCACAAGGAAGCAACAAACACATGGAACGATTAATGATGGAACCTTCCAATTGATTAAGCCGCTGCCGGCACCATGACGAGAACCGGACCAATTAACAACCTGGTAGCCCGAACGTCCGATCTGCGAGAAGAGGCCGAACGGAATAAAGCAAGGAAAAGGAGAAGCCTATATAAAACTGCATAGAAATTAAGAAAGGAAGAAAAGAAAAGCCTTAAAACAAACAACAGAAGAGTTGGCCTTCACCTCCACCCTTGTTCCAACCTTCACCGTTACACTCCCACCACCCTCCCTTTTATCCTTCACCGGTACACCCCTTTTAACCCCCAGCGGTACGCCCCTTTTGGCCTCCAGCGGTACACCCTCATCACGCCCCAGCGATACACCCTCATCATCCCCCTTAACATTTCCAACCCCAAATCGCCTTCAGCGGTACGCCCTTCCCAACCTCCAACGGCACACTCCAGAGAGCCTTCAGCGGTACACCCTGCCCATCTTCAGCGGCACACTCTAACGGCCCTTCAACGACACAACCTCCTGGCCCTTTCAGCGGCACACTCCTTCCCATTGCCTCTCCCTCATCACCCCCAGCGGTACACCCTCATCCACCGTCTCAGTGGAACCCAATGTATAGACTTGGCAGATTGACGCACAAACACAACAACAAGCAATGTATAGACTTCGAGCTGTAGCCAAGGGACAACGTACAGACTTTGCGTTGCAGCGTACAAACTTTGGGCCAGCCAATGTATAGACTTCATGCTGCAACGTACAGACTTTGTGCTGCAGCGTACAGACTTTGGGCCAGCCAATGTATAGACTTCATGCTGCAACGTACAGACTTTGTGCTACAGTGTACAGACTTTGGGCCAGCCAATGTATAGACTTCATGCGGTAACATACAGACTTTGTGCTGCAGCGTACAGACTTTGGGCCAGCCAATGTATAGACTTCATGCTGCAACGTACAGACTTTATACTGCAGCGTACAGACTTTGGGCCAGCCAATGTATAGACTTCATGCTGCAACGTACAGACTTTGTGCCGCAGCGTACAGACTTTGGGCCAGCCAATATATATACTTCATGCTGCAATGTACAGACTTTGTGCTGCAGTGTACAGACTTTGGGCCAACCAATGTATAGACTTCATGTCGCAATGTACAGACTTTGAGCTGGAATGTACAGATTTTAAGATGTAATGTATAGACTTTGAGCAGCCAATGTACAGACTTTGAGCTGCAGTCAATAGGCCGATGTACGTACTCTGAGCTGCAACGTATAGACTCTGAGCTGCAGCCGATGAACAATGTATAGACTTTGAGTTGCCCAGTGTGTAGACTTTGAGCTGCAGCCAATGAACGATGTATAGACTTTGAGTCGCCCAGTGTATAGACTTTGAACTGCAGCCAAAGGGCAATGTATAGACTTTGAATTGGCCAATGTACAGACTTTGGGCAGCCAATGTATAGACCTCGAGCTGCAGTCAATAGGCAACGTACATACTTTGAGCTGAAGGATGTATAGACTTGATATGCTGGTTGAATAGACAATGTACAAACTTTGGGGTTGATGAATGTACAGATTTTATGTTATCCCCCCTTTTTCTTCGCCGATGCACTCTCCAGGCTCCCCCCCCAGCGGTACATTGCCTTAAAGCTTCCACCGGTACACCCTCCTTAAGCCCTTCAACGGCATACAGCTCCAGCCCTTCGCCGGCACGCCTCTACCCTCCTTCGCCGGTACACCACCTTTGGCCCTTCAGCGGCACCCATCCCCAGCCCTTCGCCGGCACACTCTCCTGCCCACCTTCCTTCAGCGGTGCACCTTTTTTTTAGCCCCTCTTTCAACCCACCAAGGGTCAACTCTCCCCAAAAAAAATATATAATATATATATATATATATATAATACATGAATACACATATATATATACATATAGGCATCTAATGGCAGCACCGACAAACTAATAAAAGTCATGATGAATAAATAAACCTGGATATATCCGCATAAAAAAAAATGATGATGAATGAAATGAGTGGTAATAATAATAATCAAAAAAGGGGGGGGGGCAATAATAGCAGTGAGCAAGATGAGGGAGATCACCCGGAACAGATGCGGAAAAAGGAATAAGCAACGGGGTGATAAGAACAATAATGATAAAACATTGTAAGGTATTAATAATTCTACATTGCAGCCCCCTCTCTCCGTGACTCCACGCAGAAGGAACAGTGATGCCGCCCTCTCAGGTCGGGCCCGAGTCTTGGGAATCATTCTGATATGGCCAGGCCCCGACCTGGTCTCGGGCCGACATTCCAATCAAGACCGGATTCATTTCTCGCTCCGGATCCCTTTCGAGCCATCATTAAAATCGCCGTGCATGGGGCAGACATTCGGACGGATTCGCCCCAGTTTTCCGTCGCGTTTCCATCACAGACCCATGTCCGAACATGAAAAGGTCCACAAGTTACCGACATGGCCAGTGGCTCGCATCCTAATGCGTACTTTGGTGTGATTTTCTTCTGTCTCTTTCTCGCGCAATTAGCATTATTCTTTTCGGCCGCAGGGCCCCTAATTTCGGCAATTAATCAAGGGTATTCCCTCGTATGGGGGATGTAAATGACGTCGCGACCTTTACGGCACGACGGGATCTGGTCCCGACACGAACCACACAATCGTCTGACGAAGTCAGGTCGAGCGCAACATGGGCTCCTCGGGGCCCGAATAAATTGTCACTTCGGTGACTACCACGCCCACGCACTTAATAAACCAACCAACGGCCCGACGAGGATCCGCCGAGCGAAAAAGTGCGTCCACAAGTCTGGCACGCCCGGTGGGACCGATCCACCCTTCATCTCTTTGCCGGAATTAGGGGCCTTGCGGCTCCCTTCTTGTAATACTAATTGCGTTACCTTCTCAAATAAAAGAGAAAGGAAATTGCAGCATGGTGCCGACGATGGCTGTCACCTGCAGCCCTCAAGTCGTGGAGAACCATGTCCGAGGTGGCTACCTGGCGGTCCCCCTCAACTTCGGGAGCTTCCCTCCCACTGTGGGCTTCCCCAACTTCTTGGGGGTGGCTTTTGCCAACATCCTCGAGGTGAAGGCGCCTGAGGAGTCCCAGATCAACGCTCTTGCTCCAAGGGCCATTGAAGCTGTCACCGGCCGAGCTATGGCCAAGAACAACAATGGCGTCCCAGCAACGACGCTAAGCTGCAATGTGCACCACGTGCACCAAACCACCGGCCCATCCCACCAAGGGTCGGCAGCCTATCGAAGAAGGCTCCGGAGGAGCAACGCCGGCGCCAGCTCTGGACGCCGCACCTCCAACTCTAGAAAGACTATGACTGTCGGGGACCTACGAGTCTGCCTGGATGGGCAGAGGTGCCAGGTGACACCGGACCTTGTCATCCCGACTGTCCCAGTCCACAACTCCTTTCAAGGACTGGAGAAGTTGAAAGAGAAGATGACGCCCGATGCTGTGGCCGCATCACCAAAGACTGCGCCAGTTCACAGGCCGACCAGACTGAAGCAGGTCTGGGTCCCCAAGGAGGGCCAACCCATTGCACCCGCCCAGGCGGGGCCTAGCACTTTCCGCCCGAGGAGGGCTAGAAGAAATGAAAGGGTCGAGCTCACGACCCCGGCTTGCCGACCAGCACTCGTCACCCCGGTGTTGCCCGAGAAAGCTCACCGCCGTCACCGCGGGCGCTGACACAACGCCGCCCGCCCGGTACCCAGGGCCTACTCTCCTCCTGCCGTTATCATTGACATGCAACGGCAGGCTGCTCTCCCTGACCAGGAGTGGGAAGGGATCGAGCAGGCTATGAGGAATTACCTCCGAGGCCCGGGTAGCACCCCCGCCGGCCGCCAGAGACTGCTGGGGGCAATGGCCTCCGCTTTCCAGGAAGAAGGAGCCCGGCCCGCGCCCAGCGCAGAATCGAGGAACCGCTCGGAGTAGCCACGCCAGTCCCCTGTTCGGGAGGAAGCGCCGCCCCGACGATCGGTCTTCGATAGGCTGGTGTTCCCGGGGAAATCGTCCAGGAAGGCGATGAAGAGAAACAAAAGATGGCACACCTTCACCTGCCATATGGCAGGAGTTCACGGTCGGTATGGGGCCTTGCCTGCCGATCCGAAAGAAATGGCCAGACTTGCCGCCAGGCCGGGACCCCTTACTAGAAGAGGGAGAGCGGCAGGCAGCGTGACACCCATAGGCGCCGAAGGGACTTTACCTGAAGAGCCCCTTGCGGCCCTCACGGCCAATGTGGTCACCACCGGCGACACGAGCGGCGGACCCTCTACATCATCCGAGGACGCCCCGGCCGAAGAAATAGGGGGCATGCCCAGTCTCCCCACAGCTGATCCTGCAATGCTGCTCATGATGCAGCGGTTCCAGCAAGAAATTGAGTCACTTAAAAAGCAATTGAATGAACGGAACACTCCGCCCCCGATGTCCTGGCAGACCGAGGTTTTACCTGAAGCGCCTAGGGACAGGGGGCAATTTTCAGAAGCAGCCCTTCCAGTAGCCCGCAACCCTCTCGGGGACGCGTCCCTGCAGCAGGCACACTGCACCGCACCAGCCCCGCCACAGGCCTCACTTCTCCAAGGGTCCCTCATGGCCCCCCAGGCGACCGTACTGGCCACCCCGAGCGCGCAGCCCGCCCATTTTTATCCGAGTCTGATCGACCCGGCAACAGTTAGCCGGTTGATGCTGGAACAGATGATAGACATGAAACTGGTCGAGAGAGGTGATGGGGATCAGACGCCGTTCGACGTCTACCGGGTGCCCTACCTGGCTCACCATGCTGCGAAGAAGTTGCCGGTCGGCGTCACCAAGCCACCCAAGTTCGAAAAGTTCAACGGGCAAGGGTCCCCCAGGGAGCACATTGCTTATTATGTGAACGTCATGGGGGACTTGGCTGCTGATGAGGCCTACCTCCTGAAGTTCTTCGGCTCGACACTCACCGGGCTTGCCTTTGAGTGGTACTCCGGCCTGCCACCTGGGTCTGTCGCCGACTGGCCCGACATGCAAAAGAAGTTCAAAGAAAGATTCTTTGTTGCAGAACGGGAGGTCACCGTGGCAGAACTTTACGCCACAAGACAGAAGAATGACGAGTCGGCCCTCGACTATATTAAGAGATGGAGGAACCTCAGCATGAGGTGCAGGCGTCCCCCACACTAGGAGGATGCGGTGCAGATATGCAAACAGAACTTGAAAAAGGAGATCCTGGAAAGGATGATTGGCACCGAGGTCAAGACATTTGACCGCCTGAACAATGTGGTAGCAGAGATCGAGGCATTTTTGGCCCGATACTCCTCCACCCCGGCCATGTCAAGCCAAAGAGCCAGGCAGGCCGAGAAGAAGCCAGCTCCCCCTGAGGTGCACACATTAGATTTCCAGGCTTTTGAAAAATAGAAAGAGAAAGCCAAGGGGGCTGCCGACCTTCCTCCGCCCAGAACCACAGAATGGCGGGAGGGCCCCTCACTAAGGGAGAAGATGAGAAGTAAGCTGTATTCCTTTGCCCGGGACAAGTCTAAGCTCCTGTTCGAATGGGCAACCAGCTACAATAAAATTACACTGCCAGAGCCGAAAAGGCCCGGCGACCTAAAGAAAAAGGACGACCCGCACTTCTGCCCGTACCACCGAGTGCTTGGGCATACCATTGAAGACTGCTATGTCTTCAAGGATGTTATCGAGTCCTTAATCAAGAATGGGGAGCTAGACATGGGGGAGCATAGAGTAGACCCCCCGCAACCGCATGAGTTGCCCAGCATAACCTCCACTGTCAACATGGTCTCGCTATACCAGGAGTTGCCTGAGGAGTTGGCGGAGGCCTGCGCCTGCGCCACTTATGAGACCTTCATCATGACCCCGACTCAGGATCAAGGAGGTTGGCAGACTGCAACTAGAAAGAATATAAGAGCACACGTCCCTCGACCCAGCCCCGGAGTTTGTCTCAAGGATGTGACACCCCTGCCTGCACCACCCCCGGCAAGCCCAGTTCGCCACGACACGGTCCCTCGGCTGGTCATGAGGTGGCCCACTCATAACAAAAAGAGCTCTGTCCCGCTGCGGATGCGTCAGAAGACCAGTCCGGCGGTCCAAAGACTCCAGGCTATTATTGATGGGCTCGAAGATTATGAGCAGCCTGAAATCCAGCCCGTGGAGCTGAAGGAGTATGTCCCATGGAAGGAGTTCAAATCACTCGAACTGGCTCCAGGGGCAGAAGCTGAAGCAGAGAAAGAGCCTCCCCTGTGGGCTGAACTTCCCCAAGAGCAGCCATCCGCCGCAGCAGGAAAGAAGAAGAAGAAGAGAAGACCCAGGGGCAAGAAGAAGAAGGAGGTCATCGTCGCCTGCAACACCCTCTTGGCGTTATTCGACACTGCCCTTTCCCTGGAGGAAACAGAAGAAGAGCCACCCCATGAGCCGCCAGAGGTGAATCAAGCTGAAGTCTGCACTTCCCAACATGCCACCAGGTCGGGAAGGAAGTGGGGGCGCCCTCCTCAGGATAACCTTAACATCATGCTCAGGGGGGAACAACCATACCAGGTTCCCGACCCTGAGGTCCGAGGCACCGAGATCCCTCCTCCGGCGGGTCTCTATCCCGTAGGGGCTAGGAGCCGAGGCACCCCTTCATTCGCCGAATTCCTGTTAGCCCGAGCAGGCGGGAAGACGTGCTCCCAGGGGTCTCCTTCGACCGAAAAAGTAAGCAGCTGTCAAGCTCTACCGGCGGCAACTCTTCCTCAGCCAGAAGCGGACAACAGTGACATCCCAAACCTCATCGAATTCATGCGGGGGACGGAGGAATCCCAGCAGGTCCCGCCGGCTCAGCAGGCTGCAACAGAGCCCACAAAGCTGGCATCCCCTGACCTGACACCCCAGCTCCACGGTGGGGGCAGGCGCAGCAAGCCCGAAGAGATGAAATTACTCAAGGTGCGGGCTGCCGACCGAATAGTCAGACACCTCAAGAAGATCCCGACCCGATTTACCGTGTGGGAGATGTTGTGTTTGGACGAAGAAACACGGCAAGCCATCATTGCCGCGCTCCAGACGCCAGCACATCTTGAAGCCTTCCTGGCAGAGATATCACCTGAGGTGGCCGTGGCTTTCACAGAAGATGACATGCTTCTGCCCACCTGCAGCCATAACAGACCCCTCTACATGAAAGGGCAGTTGAACGGCCAGCCTATCAACAGGGTCCTGATCGACCCAGGGGCAGCAGTGAATATACTCCCCTACCGGGTGTACCAAAAGCACTACTTTGACGTACACCTGGTTGAGGTCAAAAATGTCAAGATTGCTGGTTTTAACCAGAAATGTGAGGTCCCCATGGGGGTCGCAGAATTCAACTTAACTTTCGATGATTTCACCACCAAGGTCCAGTTCCACGTCATCAACTCTAACACTTCTACAAGGCGTTGTTGGGACGGCCCTGGTTACACCAGAATAGAGTGGTGCCCTCCACCCTGCACCAATGCATTAAATACCCTTGTGAGGGGAAGGAAGTCAGGATCTTCGCCGACCTCCACCCGTTCGAGGTGTTCGAGTGTCATCTGTCAGACGTCAATCTGTACTTAGAAAAGGCGAGGCAAATTCCCCAAGCCGCCCAAGACAAGGGAAAGAAGGAAGTGGAGTCGGGCAGCTGGTTTCCTCCACCGCCCCCAGGTTATGTGGCTCCCCCACATGTACCATTCATTGCACAAGAAGGGGGGGGGTTATTTAAGGCAGCCCCTCTCCCCATCTACTCCACACCGGGGACGCCTTGCCTCGAAGACCTACTGGAGGATGTCAGAGTCCTGCCAGGGATCATCAAGCCCATTACAGAGATTGACTGTCAAGCAGCCGAGCGCCTGAGGACCTTTGAAGTGCCTAACCCGGAGGGGCCATCCACTATCTTTTATGTTGCCGGGGAAAAGCCAGTCATGGAAGACGATGATTGCCGATTTCCTGACGAGTTGCATGACCCGCACATCCCCATTGCGGGACTCCCACACATTACCAACCAGGCAGCCAGAATGGTCAGAAAGCAAAAGATTCTCTCCTATCAACCCTCCAGCCGGAAGGAAATGTTCGAAAGAATGTGGAACCCGCCAAACCTGGATCGGCGGTTGCTGTAAATCACCAAGCACCCCGGCCTGGGCTTTTCACCAAAAGATTATTACGAAACTGATGTGATATCGGTTTCGGCCTTGTCCGGCGACGATCCCGCAAAAGCTGTAGATTTGCGGGAAGCCCACCAAGAAGTATATCCCAGGCCTCCGGCTGAGGAGGCACAAGATGAAGAAGTGTTCCTTTGGAACGCTCTCCGCCGCCGCTGCACGGGGAAAACCCCCTCTCTCTCCAACAGGCTAGCCTTGCAAGAGCACACCGCCGAGGCGCCCTCACTTCGGCCTGCTGACGAAGCAGGAAGCAGAAGCATGGGTCATGCCCCAAATTCCCCTCGATATGACCCCGTCATGTACGCCTTGTACCATAGGCAGCAACGGGAGATCGAGATGTTAAAAGCACGGCTGGCTGAGTTGACCTCGCTAGTTGCCGACCTCATCCAGGGTTCTCTCCGCCCGTGGGGTGGCTACATGTCTCGACCCCAAGACACCAGTCCCGATGTCCCCGTCTGGTCAAGAAGGGAGACGAGAGACACGGCAAGCCCATTAACCTGGCGGCCAACCAGGAAAGGCCTGACACTCCAAGAGAAGCTGCAAAAGCCCTACTCTTTCCCAAGAGAGAAGACTCTGGGTATTTTTGACTGGGCCTGCCATTACGGCAAGGTCTCCCTCCCACGGTCCAAGAGGCCGCAGGACACCCGAAGAACTAGGGACCCATTGTTTTATCCCTACCACCAGATACTGGGCCACGCCATCGAAGACTGCTATGTCTTCAAAGACATTGCTCAAAACCTCATTGACAGGGACGAGCTCAGAATGGGAGACTATGTGGTAGCCCCACCACTCCCCCACGTGGCGGACAGCCCCAGAAGAGGAGCCTATACACTATCCATCCAGTACCAGGCGCCTGAAGATGCGGCTGCCCCGGCCCCCGCCGGAGCTGTCTATGATGAGTACACAGAAGACCCCGAGGTGGTCCTGTGCCTTTCTGCACCAGCGGACACCACGAACCCGGTAGCTACGGTCCAGGAGGAATACGCGACAAATGCAACCTCCGCGCCCCTTCATGAGGAACAAGAAGAGGGGGATGGCGTCCTCGAACCCGAAGATAATGAAGATCAAGACTTCGTCGATTTGTCGCCAGCCCCGCCGGAAATTGAAAATGGCGGCCAGGCCACGGTCGACGAATTGATTGAGATCAACCTTGGCACAGAAGGTGACCCCAGGCCGACCTTTCTGAGTGCTCTTATGCCCCCACAGGAGAGAGAGCAATACACAAAGTTGCTGCAAGAATTCCGGGATTGCTTTGCCTGGAACTATAAAGAAATGCCTGGGCTCAGCCCCAAGGTGACTCAGCACATCTTGGCCGTTGATCCCACGGTGGAACCAGTGAAGCAGTCTCCCCGGCGTATGAGGCCAGAATTGATCAGCCAGATCTGCAAGGAAGTCGACAAGCTCATAGATGTCGGCTTCGTGGCGGAGAACCAGTACACCACCTGGCTGGCCAACATTGTGCCGGTGAAGAAGAAGAATGGACAGATCAGGATTTGCGTGGATTTCCGCGACCTGAATAAAGCCTGCCCAAAAGATGATTTCCCGGTGCCTATCACCGAAGTGATGATTGATGCAACCACTGGCCACGAGGCCTTGTCCTTTATGGATGGATCGTTCGGCTATAACCAAATTTGGATAGCCGACCACGACCGGATTCACACGGCTTTCAGGTCGCCCAAGGGGATATTCCACTACAAGAGGATGCCCTTCGGCGTCAAGAATGCCGGTGCTACATATCAGCGGGCGATGACCAAGATCTTCGACGAGCTGCTGTACAGCAAGGTCGAATGCTACATTGATGATCTAGTTGTCAAGACTAAGAAGAGAGCTGAACATCTGAGCGACCTCAGGGTCATCTTCCAAAGGCTCCGGCTGTATGGGCTGAAGATGAACCCTATGAAGTGCGCCTTTGGCGTGTCCAGTGGTAAGTTCCTCGGCTTTATTGTCCGGCACAGAGGGATCGAGATTGACCCCTTTAAGATAAAAGCCATTCAGGGGTTGCCCCCTCCGAAGAGTCTGGGAGAGCTGAGGTCCCTACAGGGCCATCTAGCCTACATCCGCAGGTTTATCTCCAACCTGTCGGGGTGTTGCCAACCCTTTCACAGACTGATGATGAAGAATGCACCCTTCAGTTGGGGTCACGAATGCCAGCGCGCGTTCGACCAGCTAAAATAATACCTGAAGCCCCGCCAGTCCTGGGGGCACCTGTCAAAGGCAGACCGCTTATTCTCTACATAGCGGCTACCGAATATTCACTGGGGGCAATGCTCGCCCAGAATAATGATGAGGGAAAGGAGCAGGCGCTCTACTACCTCAGCCGGAGATTGGTGGGAGAGGAGGCCAAGTACACTCCGATAGAGAAAGTCTGCCTTGCTTTGGTCTTCGCAGTCAAGAAGATGAGGCATTACATGCTGTCCCATGGAGTGAGCTTGATATCCAGGGCTGACCCCATCAAGCACATTCTCTCCCAGCCTGTCCCGAAGGGGTGCCTTGGCAAATGGGCCATGCTGCTCATGGAGTTTGACATCACCTACGTGCCGTAAAAGGCCGTTAAGGGACAAGCCGTCGCAGATTTCTTCGCAGCACACCCCGTGCCCGAAGACTCCCCGTTGGCCGCAGAGCTACCCGAGGATGAAACACTGGAAGTGGACCATGTCCAACAAGCCATCTGGCAGCTATACTTCGACGGGGCCTCGAGAACAGAGGCGACCTCGTCCGGGCGCGCCAAGGCACGAGCCGGAGTCGGCATCGTCCTCAAGTCGCCAGACGGAGAAGTGATGCACACTTCCTGTTGCATTAGCAAGCCCTGCACAAATAATGAAGCAGAGTATGAAGCTCTGATCATCGGCCTCCAGGTGGCCCTCCAAATGGAGATCAAAATGCTCCAAGTATTCGGCGATTCGCTGTTGGTCGTCAAGCAGGTCTAGGGACAGTTTGACATCCGAAAACCTGAGCTGCTCCCTTATCACACTAAGGCGAAGAGACTCATGGAGCGGTTCTACCTTCTTGAGATAGGCCATGTCGCCAGAGGGGAGAATGCACAAGCCGACACCCTGGCAAAACTGGCAAGCTCACTGGCAGTGCCTCCAGATGGATCTCTCAGTATCCAAGTAATAAATCAGCGCCAGATGCCCAGTATGATAGAAGAGGAACCAGAAGAAGAAGAGCTAGAAGTCACCACAGCAGAAGTCGTCGGCCTACCTGACTGGAGAGACCCCCTGATGCAGTGGTTCAAGTGTAAGGTTTCACACAGCACCTACGGGCGACGCAGCGGATAACAAAAATTTAATTTGCCCGATCCCGGTATTGTGGAAAGCTTAATCTATGCTCTAATCGGTGTTTCTAATACCCTAATTACGGGTTGCGTGTTTCACCTTGCGCGGAACGACGCTGTCCGCTAAGCCCGATGCAGAGAAACCGAACCGCACAGCTGTACGGCCTCTAGAGCAGATCCACACGGACCCTTGCGCAGCGACGGTACCTCCCCGGCACAACTTTCCCCGGCTCTAACACCTTCTGGAGAGAGAGAGAGCAAGGGGGAGAAAGGGGGAGGCTAATCCTCTCCTTAATGCTTAATGCTTGATTAGCATTAAGGGGGGTTGGAAGGGAGAAGCCAAGAGTTCGAATGAACTCACGTAGATGGCTATATATAGAGTTTAGGTTTATTAGAAAAGGGTTCTAAAAGACCAAAACTGTATATATGTCCTTTCTCATATTATACATATGTATTAAACTCCGTTTACACTCCTTTCCAAAAGGAATTAAATGGAAATAATACATACACTTGTATAATAATTATCCGTCACCCAAGAATCCATTGTGTGTGATCCTCTAGGCCCATAGTCACTCTAGTTTAAGGCCCATTAACTTCTAATTCCTAATTAGAAGTAAATTAAACATATTATTCGCTTCTACAAGAGCCGAATAATAGTTTAATTCATTCCGAACCTTCGATCACGTTGGGTCAAGCAAATCCGCGTGATCCTAGATGACGCAGGGTTTAAACCAGCATGTCTAGTACCTGTAAGTCCACAGTTACCGCATCGATATAATCCCTCGCTCCTTCTATGAGTCTGGTACGATCGAGGGTACGGTATCTGTCAAATCCCATGATCGTGCCATTTGACTATGACCTCCTTAAAGTGTATGACGTCCGTTCTAAACGAACTCACACGACCCTGGCCAGGGATTTAACGGAACGTCAATGTCATGACCCATTAACTGTCTGATATATACCCGACAGTGAGCGATCCCCTCTTGACCATTGAGGATCTTCACACGTATCCTGGAGTGGTTAATGACTCGGCAACTCATGACTTATGGTTAAAGTCACTTAGCTAAGTAATTAAACCATTCCAGTCCTCGTGTAAGATCCGATCAATGTCTCAGGTCAAAGGACCAACGATGCTACTGTGACCGTTGGATCTTCAGTTGACATTAGGTATAATCAACCATCTGAAGATCCAATAGCGGATCAGTTCAGTGCACATCCTCCAAGGACATACACCTACACATATGTGTTGGTGCCCCGCACCAATGACCATGAGACTGGTCACTGACACATCATGTGTACTGGTTTAATAGGTAATCAAAGTCCCCGAGTGATTACCCTCCAACCAGGAACAGTTTAAGGTATGTGTACATGTAAAGTCAATCTCATGTTCGAGATCCCATCTCGAGCTGACTTTACAACCACATATCCTAGGGACAACGTAAAGTAACACAATCGCATATTTACGCTCAAACACCACTTTATTAATGAACAAGATCGTACAACTATTGGGCCTACCCGACCCGAAATTGGCCTGTAGCACACCAACACTAACAATCTCCCACTTGAACTACAGCCAATTGCCCACAACTTTGAGGCCCATCTTATCCCGATGACGCTCAAATACAGTCTGTGTCAAAGGCTTAGTCAGTGGATCTGCTATGTTGTCTTCTGACGGTACACGCTCTACCATCACATCTCCACGATCAACAATCTCCCGAATAAGGTGAAAGCGCCTAAGAATATGCTTTGACCTTTGGTGAGATCTCGGTTCCTTCGCCTGGGCGATGGCCCCATTATTATCACAAAATAATGGGATGGGAGCTGATATCTCGGGAACTACGCCAAGTTCCAAGATGAATTTCTTCATCCAGACGGCTTCCTTAGCAGCTTCAGCTGCAGCAATATATTCCGCCTCCGTCGTCGAGTCTGCAGTCGTGTCTTGCTTGGAGCTTCTCCAACTGACTGCCCCTCCATTCAACATGAATACAAATCCAGACATAGATTTGCAGTCATCTGGATCTGACTGGAAACTAGAATCTGTGTAAGCTCTAAGCTGTAGGTCCTCTCCTCCATAAAGTAGAAAAAGATCCTTAGCCCTTCGCAGGTACTTCAGGATACCCTTTACTGCCTTCCAGTGCTCTTCGCCTGGATTTGCCTGATATCTACTGACAATGCTTAAAGCATTGGCAACATCAGGTCGTGTACATAGCATTGCATACATGATTGACCCTATCGCCGAAGCATAGGGTACCTTATTCATGTGTGCCACCTCCTCAGAAGTTTTAGGACTCATCCCCTTGGATAGGCAAATTCCATGTCTCATGGGAATGAGACCTCTCTTGGAATTTTCCATCCTAAACCTTTTGAGGATAGTGTCTATGTACATGGATTGGGATAATCCTAGCATCCTTTTAGATCTATCTCGATAGATCCTTATGCCCAGCACATAGATGCTTCTCCCAAATCCTTCATGGAGAAGGTCTTGGACAACCAAGACTTAGTTGATGTCAACATCGCTACATCATTCCCAATGAGTAAGATGTCATCAACATAAAGGACCAAGAAGGTCACTGAGCTCCCACTGACCTTCTTGTAAACACAGGGTTCATCTTCATTCCGAATGAAGTTGAAAGATTTGACAGCCTCGTCAAATCTTAAGTTCCAGCTTCTAGATGCCTGCTTTAATCCATAAATGGACCTTTGAAGTTTGCATACCTTATTAGGATGTGGCTTGGAGGTGAATCCCTCAGGCTGTACCATGTACACCTCTTCTGACAGGTTTCCATTAAGAAAAGCTGTCTTCACATCCATTTGCCAAATCTCATAATCCAGGTATGCAGCAATGGCAAGGAGGATTCTGATTGACTTAACCATGGCTACCGGCGAAAACGTCTCGTCATAGTCAATGCCTTGCCTTTGACGATATCCTTTCGCCACTAGTCTAGCCTTGTATGTGTCAACCTGTCCATGTGCACCGATTTTCCTTTTGAAAATCCATTTGCAGCCGATAGGGACCTTCCCTTCGGGTACATCAACTAAGTTCCAAACTTTGTTGGTGTACATGGACTGGATCTCTGAATCCATTGCCTCTTGCCATTTCTCGGAGTCTACACTACGGATCGCCTCCTGGTACGACTGAGGATCATCATCCTCATCGATGCATACCTTAGAGGACCCATCTGAGACATGTCCAACATATCTCTCAGGTTCTCTCGGTAGTCTACCAGATCTCCGTAGTGTCAGTGTTTCACCTTGAATAGGATCAACCGATACAGTCTCATCTAATGAGTGTGTGTCTATGGGTTGTGGTTCTTGGACCTCGTCCAATTCTATCTGGCTCCCACTGTTTTTCTGGAGTAGATATTCTCTTTCCAGAAATACAGCTCTCTTGGCCACTAAGACCCTTTGCTCAGAAGGGTGATAGAAATAATATCCAAACGTCTCCTTTGGATATCCCACAAACCTACACTTATCGGTTCTTGACTCAAGCTTATCACTCTCGTTCTTCTTTACATGAGCAGGACACCCCCAAATTTTAATGTGATTAAAATTTGGTTTCCTGCCCTTCCATATCTCATATGGAATAGAAGGAACTGATTTACTTGATATCCTATTCAATAAATAAGCCGCAGTCTCTAATGCATAGCCCCAGAGAGACAAGGGTAGTCCTGACATAGACATCATGGATCGGACCATGTCTAACAAGGTCATGTTTCTCCTCTCGGATACACCATTGTGCTGTGGTGTATACGGTGGTGTCCACTGAGAAACTATTCCATGGTCTTTAAGATAAGAAGTGAATTCATGGCTTAAATATTCACCTCCTCGATCCGATCGAAGAGCCTTAATACTTTTGCCAGTCTGTTTCTCTACTTCATTCTTGTATTCCTTAAACTTCTCAAAGGCTTGTGACTTATGTCTCATTAAATACACATAGCCATATCTAGAGAAGTCATCAATAAAAGAAATGAAATAGAGATAACCTCCTTTTGCTTCTATGGACATGGGTCCACACACATCCGAGTGTATGAGCTCGAGAAGGTCAACAGCCCTCTCTCCATGTCCACCAAAGGGAGCCTTAGTCATTTTCCCCATGAGACACGACTCACAGGTATCAAATGGCTTGTATTCGAATGAATTCAAATACCCATTTGAGTGTAAGTGAGAGACTCTTTTCTCACCTACATGACCGAGTCTGCAATGCCATAGATATGCAGAATTCACTTCATCAGCATTAGAAATTTGCATAACATTAGAACGTGTATCTAATACATATAGACCATTGACCAATGAACCATTGGCTATAACCAAACCATTATTCATTATAGAGCACCCAGTGCTATTAAAAGCCAATGTATATCCAATGTTATACAAGCCAGAGATTGAAATAATATTCTTAATAATATTAGGAACATAATAACAGTCATTCAGCTCCAGAATGACTCCTGAAGGTAAACTGAGGCGTGCAGTCCCGATAGCTTTGGCAGCAACTAAAGCTCCATTGCCCATCCTCAGTTCAATCTCCTTTTTGCCCAATCGCCTTCTATTTGCCAGCACCTGCATAGAATTGCAGATATGAGATGCACATCCAGTATCCAATACCCATGATGTGGATTCTATATATGACAAATTAAGGTCTATGACAAAAATACCTTCATTTAGAATTGCCTTGCAATTCCTTTTCCAATGCCCAGTTTCCCCGCATCGAAAACATTTGTCTTCCTTTTCATTCTTCTTGCCCTTCCCTTTGTCAACCTTGACGTGCTGCTTACCCGTGGCCTTTTTCTTTCCCTTCCCTTTGTTACTTGTGGTGGATATTTGGGTTGCCTTCCTTTTCTTGTTGGCTCGGCCAACAATCATTACAGACGAAGATGGTTTATCTTTCTGCATGGTTCCTTCAGCACTCTTTAACATATTGAGCAGCTCCGGGAGAGTTGCTTCAATCCTGTTCATGTTAAAGTTCATGATGAAGGAAGAAAAGGAATCGGGCAATGACTGGAGTATAAGATCAATGCATAGTTCAAGATCCAACTTGAACCCCAATGCATTGAGTCTTTCAATCCACTCCATCATTTTCAGTACATGAGCCTGTACTGAAGAACCCTCAGACATCCGTGTCCTGAAAAGCCTTTTGGAGATGTCATACCTCTCAATCCTACCCTGCTCCCCGAAGAGCTGGCGTAGATTGAGAAGTATACTTCTACAATCAGTCTTTTCAAATTGCCTCTGTAGCTCGGGAGCCATAGAGGCCAACATGTAACATTGGGCTAGGGAGGAGTCCTCAGACCACTTGGCATAAGCCAGTAACTCGCCCTCGTCGGCATCAGGAGCTGGCTCAGAATGAACCGTGTCCAACACGTACGCTATCTTTTCGGCGGTAAGGACTATGCGTAGATTACGCAGCCAATCCGAGTAGTTCGGTCCAATTAATCTATTTGCATCCAAGATGCCGCGGAGGGGGTTGGACGACGACATTGTAATCTGGATAAGAAATAAAAGACAACTTAGCATGTGTTCAAATTCTAACTTAGATGTGGTTTTCTATCTTAGTTAGTCCCACTATTTTTCGATCGGACTATATAACCCTCAGTATATAGAACGGGAGATCAACGAGATCAACCTAGTGGGTCGGAATCCCAACGAGACTAATGTACGACCTTGTGGAAAGCACAACAAGCCATACACCATCTCAAGGGCAGTCAACAAGCACTTGCATCTAATGCAATATCCGATATTCGGCCCCCGAGAAATCATCCCCTTGTGGAAAGCACAACAAAGGATATTCTCGGTTAGATCTAACCATCATTACTACATAGCAATAAGTTCATGACCCGACCCTTGTGGAAAGCACAACAAGGCCGAGTTCAATTCCTCACTCCATTGAGGCCGAGCCTTGGAGTTTAATCCCGCCCCCAAACTCATGGACCTTGTGGAAAGCACAACAAATCCATGAAATGAAGACGTTCATTCACTCCACAATGATGGAGGGCCACGACGACTCCTAGAGCCACGCTTACCAGATCTAAAATTTAAACGCGAGGGAATTTAATTTTATCTTGATCTCACCCTAGGTGGTAATATAAATATATCCAATATATTTACCGTACCTAGTAGTTTGCACAAAATAAATGCATCCAATGCAAAAATGAACGCAAGTGATCATGGACTTTAACCCTAATGTAACTAAGACATCCGGCCCGCTTCCGAAGCAGCTGGATCGTCCTCGTCGGGTGTGCTCCACGCTTTCAATCGCCGACGCCGCATTAATTACAACTTTTACACGTGACTCAAATTCCAGCAGCCCTTAGGGCGAGTACAACAATGGAGGAAGATAGAAGTACATTGGAATTTTAACAGAGAGAGAAAGGAGGTTCGCAGACCCCAATTAATTACATTAATCCAAGTCCATGATCACTTGCCAACCCATTCAAATAAAATCAATCAAGGGTTATTTTCTGAAAATAATCCTTACTTTTGAATTTAATAATGGGATGTGCAAACAAAAATAGGCTAGCTTTGTTTAATTTTAAAAATCAAAGCATGATTAACTAAAATTAAACATACAAGCAGGCCAATACAAGGTAAATAAAGTAACGCACGTAAAGAACCATCATTTTCTACAGGGGCATCTAATTGAGATAATTAATTAAATTTAAATTTAAATTTAATTATCCAATAATCAAATTTAAATTCAAAATTTAAACATGCCAATAATTTAAATTTAAATTCAAACTAATTATCCAATAATTTTTGTTTGAAAATAAATTTAAAATAATGCAATTATCCTCAATTAGTAATTTTCTAAAATTTAAAATTCGAATTTAACAATTATCTAATAATTAAAAATTCAAATAATTGAATTTTTCACATTTAACTTCAATAAAATTTAAAATTTGAATTTTTTTAATTATCTAATAATTAAAAATTCAAAAACTTAAATTTTACTGAAGTAACTTCAATTATTACCATTTTAGCTCATGGTAAATAGTAATTATCTCACCTCGGTAAATTCAACACGGTTAAATAAAAATTAACTTTTGACATTTACCATCGAGATAACACAATTAACCTACTAGATAAAATTTTATTTAATTTACTGAGCATTTTAATATATATATCTAATATATATATAATTTTACTGCAGCACAGTAAATTAAACAGGTTAACAGCAATTTTTTTTTTAAAAAAAAAATTAAAAAAAACGCTTTTTTTTTTAATACCGCCGGGTCAACCCCGCGCGCGCAGGCGCCGCCCGCGCGCGCGGGCGTTGACCCGCGCTGCGGGCGCCCGCAACGCGGGCGATCCGTGTTGCAGGCGCCCGCGGGCGGGAGCCCGCCACGCGGACGCCCCGCGTGGGCGGCGCCCGCGGGCGGGCGCCCGCTAAGCGGACGCCCCGCGTGGGCGGCGCCCGCCCACGCGGGTGCGCCCGCCGGCGCACTGCGCCCAGAGGCGCAGTGCGCCCGGCGGGAAGCCCAAAAAAAAGTCTTTTTTTTTAATTTTTTTTTTTAAAAAAAATTGCTGTTTAGATGTTCATCATCCAGGAAGAACAGAGATCTTTAAATCTCTTTCTACAAATTATAATTGAAGATTTTCAATGCCCCTAAAACATGGTTCTAAACGGCGATAAAAACACCGACCAGAGCGCGAACCTGGCTCTGATACCACTGTAAGGTTTCGCACAGCACCTACGGGCGACGCAGCGGATAACAAAAATTTAATTTGCCCGATCCCGGTATTGTGGAAAGCTTAATCTATGCTCTAATCGGTGTTTCTAATACCCTAATTACGGGTTGCGTGTTTCACCTTGCGCGGAACGACGCTGTCCGCTAAGCCCGATGCAGAGAAACCGAACCGCACAGCTGTACGGCCTCTAGAGCAGATCCACACGGACCCTTGCGCAGCGACGGTACCTCCCCGGCACAACTTTCCCCGGCTCTAACACCTTCTGGAGAGAGAGAGAGCAAGGGGGAGAAAGGGGGAGGCTAATCCTCTCCTTAATGCTTAATGCTTGATTAGCATTAAGGGGGGTTGGAAGGGAGAAGCCAAGAGTTCGAATGAACTCACGTAGATGGCTATATATAGAGTTTAGGTTTATTAGAAAAGGGTTCTAAAAGACCAAAACTGTATATATGTCCTTTCTCATATTATACATATGTATTAAACTCCGTTTACACTCCTTTCCAAAAGGAATTAAATGGAAATAATACATACACTTGTATAATAATTATCCGTCACCCAAGAATCCATTGTGTGTGATCCTCTAGGCCCATAGTCACTCTAGTTTAAGGCCCATTAACTTCTAATTCCTAATTAGAAGTAAATTAAACATATTATTCGCTTCTACAAGAGCCGAATAATAGTTTAATTCATTCCGAACCTTCGATCACGTTGGGTCAAGCAAATCCGCGTGATCCTAGATGACGCAGGGTTTAAACCAGCATGTCTGGTACCTGTAAGTCCACAGTTACCGCATCGATATAATCCCTCGCTCCTTCTATGAGTCTGGTACGATCGAGGGTACGGTATCTGTCAAATCCCATGATCGTGCCATTTGACTATGACCTCCTTAAAGTGTATGACGTCCGTTCTAAACGAACTCACACGACCCTGGCCAGGGATTTAACGGAGCGTCAATGTCATGACCCATTAACTGTCTGATATATACCCGACAGTGAGCGATCCCCTCTTGACCATTGAGGATCTTCACACGTATCCTGGAGTGGTTAATGACTCGGCAACTCATGACTTATGGTTAAAGTCACTTAGCTAAGTAATTAAACCATTCTAGTCCTCGTGTAAGATCCGATCAATGTCTCAGGTCAAAGGACCAACGATGCTACTGTGACCGTTGGATCTTCAGTTGACATTAGGTATAATCAACCATCTGAAGATCCAATAGCGGATCAGTTCAGTGCACATCCTCCAAGGACATACACCTACACATATGTGTTGGTGCCCCGCACCAATGACCATGAGACTGGTCACTGACACATCATGTGTACTGGTTTAATAGGTAATCAAAGTCCCCGAGTGATTACCCTCCAACCAGGAACAGTTTAAGGTATGTGTACATGTAAAGTCAATCTCATGTTCGAGATCCCATCTCGAACTGACTTTACAACCACATATCCTAGGGACAACGTAAAGTAACACAATCGCATATTTACGCTCAAACACCACTTTATTAATGAACAAGATCGTACAACTATTGGGCCTACCCGACCCGAAATTGGCCTGTAGCACACCAACACTAACATCAAGTACCAGCAGCTGCCCAAGTAGAGAGAAGAGAAGATCAGGCTGATCAGAATTAAGGACTCTTATGAGCTCCGAAACGGAATATTATTCCGAATGGTGGCCGACGCCAAGCAGAAATTACTCCTCCGATGCTTGTCCATTGAAGAAGCCTGGAGGGTCATGAAGGAGGTCCATGCCGGGACAGCTGGCGCACACCAGGCGGGGTCGAAAATGAAGATTGAAATAAAGAAGCTTGGCTATTATTGGCCTGCGATGTTCAACGACTGCTGCAAATATGCTAAGTCGTGTCAGAAATGTCAGGAGCATGCCATCATACCCAGAAGGCCCCCCGTGCAGTTACACCCAACCGCGCCCAGTTGGCCGTTTACCCAGTAAGGAACAGACGTCGTGGGTCCCTTACCTGCATCTTCCACAGGCTGCAAATACATTTTGGCGGCAACCGACTACTTCTCCCGCTGGGCAGAGGCTGTCGCCTTACGGGAGGTCACCGGAGAGATCGTGGTCAGGTTTGTCCGCCGTAATATCATATTCCGGGTTGGCACGCCCGACCGAGTTGTGTCAGACAACTGCAGCCACTTCTGCAACCAGAAGGTCTATCGGCTGGCAGAAAAATATAAAATTGATTGGAGGACATCGACTCCTTACAACCCACAGGCTAATGGGCTGGCCGAAGCTTTTAATAAGACACTTTGTACTCTCCTGGCCAAGACGGTCAGCTCTAACAAAAGGGACTGGGAAGAACGAATGTACGAGGCGCTTTGGGCGTACCGAACCGTATACAAGACTCCAACAGGCTGCTCGCCCTTTTCTCTCGTATATGGCTCGGAGGCAATCGTCCCCGTTGAACTGGAGATACCGTCCCTCAGGGTTGCCATTCAGCATGGCCTTGTCCTTGAAGGGCAGACCAACGTTGAACGAAGACTTGAGGAACTCTCCAGTCTAGAAGGAAAGCGGCTCCAGGCCCAACAGAACATTCAGATCAACAAGGCCCAGATTGCACGCGCCTTTGACAAGCTTGTCAAGGAACGTGAATTCAAGAAGGGCGACCTCGTCATGGTCAAGAGAAGAGACCTCATGGCTGCCAACCCTAAGGGTAAGCTGAATGAGAACTGGCTCGGACCCTACGTAGTCCAAAAAGTCTACGAAGGTGGGGCCTATGTAATTGTCAACCATCGCGGGGAAGTTCAGTTCCCGCCTCTTAATGGAAGGCACTTGAGACTGTACCACGCTCCGGCGCCCCCGTTCAATCAATAATATAACCCTCTGCCCTATTTTGGGCGGAATTACGTGATTAATGTCCAAACAACTTGACCACTATCCATGTTTTCAAAAAGCAAAAAAAAGGGGAAGAGGAAGGTAAAAAAAAAGAGAGAAAAAAAAGAGAGAAAAGAAAAAGAAAAAAAGGAGAGAAGAAGAAAAGAGAGAAAAAAAAAAGAGGAGAAGAAGAGGAAGAGAAGAAAAAGAGAAGAAAAAAAAAGAGAAGAAAAGAGGAGAAAAGGAAAAAGAAGAGAAGAGATAAAGAAAGAAAAGAAGGAAAAAAAAAGGGAAAAAAAAGAGAAGGGAAAGATGCAAGAGCAGGGGAAGAGTGGAAGCCGAGAAAGGGGGAACTCCCCCCATTTTCAACCGTCTCCCCGCAGCAACGGAAGTACTAAAAGAAATTTTTAAACAAACTCTTCTCTCCGTCCTTCTCGGGCGGTGAGTACCCCTTTAGCTCGGACCTCCCGTCCGGGTCATTGACTAAACAAACTCCCTTTGGCTCGGATCTCCGGTCTGGGTCATTGACTAAATAAACTCTTCTCTCCGTCCTCCCCGGGCGGTGAGTACCCCTTTGGCTCGGACCTCCCATCCGGGTCATTGACTAAACAAACTCTTTTCTCGGTCCTCCCCGGGCAATGAGTACCCCTTTGGCTCGGACTCCCTGTCTGGGTCATTGACTAAACAAACTCTTCTCTCCGTCCTCCCCGGGCGGTGAGTACCCCTTTGGCTCGGATCTCCCGTCCAGGTCATTGACTAGACAAACTCGTCTCTCTGTCCCCTCTGGACGACGGAAAACCCGGTCTCTGACCGAGACCCCCCCCGCCTAAGGCCGATACGCGTTTCCAACGTTGTGGCGAGGCCAGTGAGTCGCCCGTTCGGTACGGTGGAGTGGTCCCCTTGTCCTCCCCCTAGGAAGGCGAGCACTCTCCCGTGCCCTGACATGGGTTCCTGCCTGGTCCGCCTGGAGCAAACCATCGCAAAGACTCACGCCCTCTCGATGCGTCCCGACACAAAAAAGAGAGAGAGAAGGGACGATATACATGAAAGAGGAGGAAGGAGAAAAGAGGCCCCCTAGGGGAATGCGTGCTAGAAGAGCATGCGAAACCATAAATCTGTTGTTCAATTCAGATAAAGAAATCGACCTACATGAGCTTCGGGGCATACCCCTACATTACATTCAAAAAAAAAGAGAAAGGAGTTAAGGGGTCCAACGCTCAGTCGGTGCCCCTGAAGATGTCCTCGAGGGGGAGGATTCCGACGCAAGGGAAATTCATCATATCGCGCAAGCGGCCCCTCCGTTCTTCGAGTCGAGCAAGTTCCGCATCCACGGACGCCGCCTTGACCTGGGCAACGGCCAGAGCCTCGCCTTCCGCCTCGACCACTCTTTCGGCTTCGGCAAGGTCGGACCTAGCCGCGGCAAGGTAGCCCTCCAGTTTCGCAATGTGGCTCTTAAGGGAGCGAACATTGCTCTGGCCTTCCCCGAGAGCCCTCTCATGGCGCCCCTCATCGTGGCGCCGTGCCTCCAAGGTATGTAAATACTCGTCTGCCTGGGCATCAAGGGCGGCACATTCGTCAGGAGCCTGGGTTTCAAGGAACTTGCGACGCTTAACATACTTCAGTAATAGTAAGACTCGTCGCGACCATTTCCTTATCGTACCGGGAGGTACATACCATAGTGACGCACAGCAAAGAGCATCGTCCGCAGCGTTACCAGCATTTGATGGACTGGCGCCTCCGACAAGGTGCGACTGACCGAAGGCACGACTGGGGGAGTGAATTCCACGGTGCTGTCCACCTCCGCCCACAAATCGGCGTCCACGGCGGCTGAAGAGGATGGAAGAGCAAGAGTCAAGTCCCCTGGCCGGCCTGGCTCGACAGAGGACCTCTGGCCAACCACTGCTGGGGGAATGGGTAAGATCATCGCCGAAGCATCTGGCGCCGCCATCATCCGCTGCTCTCCTGCCTCCTCTTCCCCTGCCCGGCCCACCTCTGCCACTAGTTCAACCGGTAGGGGTGCAGGTACCGCTACTCCGGCCGAAGGAGGGGCTTCGAGTAAAGCCGGACCCGATGCCATCACCCATGGACTTTTCTCTCGCGTTTGGGATCCCTCCAGATGTGCGCGGAGCCCAGCAAATATTCACTTCAGGAGCGGGTCCTCCATTTGGGCCGGGAGCTTCGGGAAGGGCGGAAGTGGAACCATCAGCCGGGGTAGGCGTCCCGCCTCCACGAGCACTGCAAGGCTCTCCGCCCCCAATTCCGTGACTAAAGCCAATCCCTCCACCGCTATGGGGCCAATATTCGGTCTCCGTTTGGCGACAGCCTTCCGGGCACGGCCAAGCGTCTTCCCTGCCGTTGTCACCACCTGACCATATAGAGTATGGTTAGCCACCCGCTGCCTAGAGCAGATCGCGCAAAGTCAAAAGGCAGGAGGAATCAGAAGACCCACGCTCTTACCTCGACCACCGGGACGAGGCTGCCTTCGGGCGCAATTTCCCCCTCCTCTAGAGGCTCGTCTGCCGTCTCGATAGTACTCGCAGGCTCTGCGGACGCCTCCTGTTGAAGGGCGTCGAATAAAAGGGCTAGCCTACCCAAGCCCACATCAACCTCCACCCGGCAGTCGACCGGCATAACTGGAGCGGCCTTCTCCGCAACCTCCGGCTGGGTAAGCTCCTGAAAATCCGAGGACAACAAGAACAAGATCATTAGCCCACTATGAAAAAAGGGGGGGTCCGGCCCAAGCAAGCTCACACTTACAGCAGCCCTCCCCATAAAGCTTGAGGAGCCAGCAAGTAAGGGGGCCTTGAAGACTAGCTCGGGCAGCCCCAATGCTTCAAACGCGCCCTTGTCATAAGCCACTTCATCGGAGGAATAGTTGTAATCTACCTCTTCACCCGATGAAGATTCAGCCACCACGGGATCCTCCCTTGCCGGCAAAGGGACCTCCTCTTCGAGGTCAATGACTGGCGCATCCCCCCGCGGGCTGGATGAGGCGGGTACGACTGACTTCTGCCTTTTCCTCATGTACAGCTGCGTCGTCAGGAGATGCAGGCGAGGCCCAAATAGCCCAGTAACTGCCCCAGCTACGCCTATCGTATAAAAAGGGAGAGGGAAAGACGGGTCATATCAAACCCAGTTGGCTCCCAAAGAATGAAAGGAATCAAGTGGGCCGACAAAGACAAATACCCTCTTCAGCTCCTACAGCGCGGGATGACCCACGGGTCTCCTCGGCAAGCAAGGCCTTCTCGGGAGCCGTAGCCGCCCCCTCGCCTGGCATCAGCACAAGTGACGGCTTCTCCGCACCGTCTGAAAGGAAGAGAGGCAATGGTCACATGCATATAAAGGGCTCACCCGGGAAAATAAATAAATCCGGAAAGATGTCAGCGGTCGATAAGCCTCACCCGCAGGGTGGCTCGGCCTGGTCCGAGTGACGTCAAATTTCTTGAAAGACGGAATGGGAACCACCGGGGAGACGGTCGCCGAGGCCGGGGAGACCTCTGCCCTCCTTCGCTTTGCCTCCTGCCGCCTAGCCACTTTGGCGGCGGCCAATGCTTTCTTAACAGGCGACCTTGCCCGGGACTTCCCCTTGGCTTGTGGTGGGGGAGTCGGAGTTGGCGTCGAGGTCGCCCCTACCACGGCCGCAGCTTTACCCACATCAGGGACAGGCGCAGGAACCGGCTCCTCCACGTCGGGAATGGGCGTGGGCGCGAGCCCTTCCACAGAGACTGGGACAAAAGAGACATTCAGGTGTCAAAATCTTGCCTCAAAATAAAAAAAAAGAGAGAGAACCCTTAAGATACTCTGATGGTGGGAGGGGTTAACCAGTAGGTTGGCTCAGCCCGGTCCGGGCGACCTCAAACTCCTCAAAAGATGGGACTTGTGGTGCTGGGGGAGCGATCGTCGAAGCCTTAGCCGCCTCAGTTTTTCGCCGCTTCGCGTCCCGCTGCTTGGCCGCTTTAGCAGTATCTACCGCCTTCTTCACAGGCGATTTGGCCCGGGACCTCTTCGCAACCTTGGGCAGGGGAGCCGTAGTCGGAGCTGGCAGTGCCGCCTCAAAATAGGCGGGCTTCTGGATGAGCCGAAGGAAGTTCCGGTACGTCGCCATTTGCACGCTGTCAGGATGGTCTGTCAAAATAGACACATGCATATGATTAGCATCCGATAACCTGCTAAGGTCGCAACAATGAGGATAAAGGAGATGGAAAGGTTAAATACCGTGAGGACCGGTGTACAACCGAAGTGTTATCGGCCAGTAGCTCAGGGACGGCTCCATATCCCGACGCGCCGCCTCTCGGACCAGCCAGCATACGTCCTCGACCTTCTGGCACCGGTCTGTGAGGCTAGCCAGATCCGCATGCTTCTTCAAAGAGAGGTGGCAGAAAAGATTGAAGTGGTCTATGCCCCACCTGTCGGCATAATAATACGGGATGTGCAGGCGCTTGCCCAGGATGGCGGCCGTCTGACCTTCGATCTTTAGCCCATTCACCCACAGCAGAACATACAGCCATGTGGTGTCCTTATAATTCTCGGGCTTCCTCTCCTAACGCCTCATAAACGTGCGGTATGGGTAGATCAGGTCCCTCTCTGGACGCCAGCTCTTTGCGGGGGTGCCCTCCTCCTCCATAGGGAGCGGGTAATTAATGAGCTCCAGACGGTCACTCCCTATCCGGCAAAGATCCCTCAATGTGATGTGACACAACCTAGGACTCAACAAGCAAGCAGAATTAAGCATTCAAAACGGACCGATAATGGCAACCGCTCACCCGATGCTCACTAAGACCCGGGGGTTTTAACTTGGCAATGCCAAGGGGAGGTTGTGTGGGCTGGGCCCTTGCTGGTAGAGGGCCAGCAAGGCCAAGGTTTGATTCCCCAAGGGTATGGCTGCCCAAATCAAGGGTCCGACGAAGTGCCAAAGGGCACGGGTTCCACTCTCTTCCCACGATGATCACTTATAGCAATGAGCTTAAGGATCGGGCTCTCGTCACGGCCAGCGGAGTTTATGAACTAATATTGAAAGAAAAAGCATGAATTAGAGCAAAGTTTTGGAGCACTCACTCGACCGGTTTGAAGAAATCGGTCCCGCTCGGAGACGAGGGCGAGCGGGGAAGCGTGGGTTCCCCACACGCCGCGCCGGGGTAGCTTGACCTGTTTAAGCTATTACAACACTACACCTCTCGCAGGAGGGGGGACCTTGGGGTGGGGGTTAATGATATTACAATCAATACTACCTCCACGCAGGGAGGGGCCTTCAGCCGGCCAAGCGGGAAGGGGAAATCAAAGCAAAGAGTGAGGAATAAGTGATGACACCGAATCTGCCTGCTGTCTGCGGATAAGGATAGATAGCTGGTGTTGCAGCTGTAGAACTTGCTCAGGAATTTTGCTGAGGGCGAGACCAGTGGAGATCTCTTCTTCTCTAGAACAGGAGTGCCTCTGAATTTTTCCAATTTCTTCAGGGGTTGCTGCCGGCCTGGGCGGGAGCACGAACAGGGTTGCTGATTCTCGGATTGTCTGCAACAGATTATCAACAGCAGGAATACGCGGCTGCCCCGACCTTTCCCAAACTCCGAATCAGTCACCGTTGGAACCGTGGGTGAGTCCTCTTTACAGCAGAAGAAACGGGGATGCCAAAAGATGCCGGTGAAGATCAAAGGACTCAGAAAAGTGAGGAGTGGTCGATGCAGACAGTGGGAAGCAGAGTCGAACGCTTGAGGAAGAAAATTGGTAACTTCTGCTGCAAGATGCCGAACAGAGTTCTGCTTCTTGGTTCTGAAAGTAGATAAGGAGAGGAAGAACTTTGCAGAAGAGATCGTGGCCTGATTCCTTCGGGGTTTGTCGTGGTGAAGCTTTCTCTCCAGATCAGGATCTCTGCAGAGCTAGCTCCTGGTTTCCAACAGCAGGTCGCAGAGGATGCCCCGACAGTTCCCGAACTCGGAATTGAGCACCGTCAGAGTCGTTGGAACCGTGGACGAGTCCTCTTCACATAAAAACTAACGGGGAGGCCAAATGATGTCAGAAATGAGCAGGGAACTCTGAACACTATTGATAGGTCGGTGCAGACTGTGGGTAACAGGACTGCAAAGCTGAGGGAGAAAATTAGTAACACCTGCTATAGGATGCCGAATGGAGTTCCGCTTCTTTATTCTGAAAGTAGACAAGAAGGGGAAGAACTTTGTAGAAGAGCTTGTGGCGTGATTCCTCCTGGGTTCGTCGTGGTGAAGCTCTTTCTCTGGCTCAGAACCTCTGCCGGGGTAGATCTGCATAGTCGTGGAAGAGTGGGCTTCCTGGGTAGCACCGACTTCCGATGGGGATGAGACCACTACCGTTGCGAAGAATACAGGCAGACGCTTCCAACGATGGCTCTTGGGCTTCTAGGAACGTCCGGAGGAGGTCGGGGTCGCTGCTGCAAGCTTCAGGTCTTCTGCAGGTCCTCTTACTCTAGATGGTAAAAGGTGGGGGTGATGGAGGGGAACAAGGGAAGATGGAGAGGATGAGAGGGGGCCGCCCCTAACCAAAGGGGAGGGGTCTTGGGCGCCTTAGGGATGTGGAGGGAAGGGGATTTTTGAATTCAAATGGCCTAGGGAAGTGGAGGGTTGCATGGGGGAGACGGAAGGGTGCTTGGGAAAGGGATGAGGTGGTTGGAGGGTGGCTTAGTGATTGGGGATGCTCCCTTGGGACTAGGGGGTGGAGTAATGGGATGTGTGGGGAAGGGGAGTGGCCTTTAATGGGGGTAGGTGAGAGAGTGGTGGTTGGGAAGGGAGGAGAGAGAAAATTTTTGAAATTGGGTGTGGAGGAGAGTGAAAGTGGAGTGAAAAAGAGAGATTAAGAGAGGGAAGGGTGGGGAATCTCTCCCCTAGGGTCTCTCACCCAAAAAATGGAAACTCTCCACTAGATAAGAAGTGTAAACTCTCAAAATGGCAAGTTTTTCATTCATTGATTCATTAAGTTGAAATAGGGGGAATGGGGTCCTATATATAGGAAACCCACATTTCTACAAAAGTCCCTGACAATTGACTTAATGACAAATAACCGAGGGGGTAGGGGAGAGCCCTTGGGCCACGCCCAATGAATTGGGCCCAATAGCTAACTAGACAACCTAATTACACTCAAACTTAGGGAAATAAACATAAGACCTAGGAACTGACTCAAATAAAAGGGAAAATACATCAAATGACTCAAATAAAAATTACATAGGACTCAAAATTAAATAACTAGACCATGCCGGATGCAACCGGGGCGAGGAGACGAGCTGTGAACGTGGGCATGAGAGGTGATGTCCTCATCATACTCCCGGGGTGCGGAGAACTCGACTTCGTCGAGTAAGTGTCCTTCCCTCCTTGGAAGGTGTAGAATTGGTACTGCCCTCAAGTCTTCCGAACGAGACCGATCCATCCACCTGCCGAGATAGCGCTCGTATACCTTGCTCCTGGTGGTAGTGACCTGTTCATCCAATATTCGTTCAATGCGCTCACACTGGGCTCTCTTGGCTGGTGGACTCTCCTCACGGGTGGGTGCTCTCTCAACGGAGGGAATAGGCTCACTATCTTCACTACATACCACCATGGGTCTCTTATATGGCACTAGGTCGGTGACATTGAATGTGGGACTTACCCCATATTCCTCGGGGAGATCTAACTCATAGGCATTTACACCAATGCGCCTCAGGACCTGGAAGGGACTAGCCCCACGTGGCCTCAATTTGGAGATGCTTCCTGGGGAGAGCCTCTCCGTCCTTACCATCACAAAGTCACCCTCATGGAATTCTTGGTGACGTCGATGAGAGTCGGCTCGCCTTTTATAAGTCACATTCTTCTTGCTAATGTGCTTGCGGATCTCTTTATGCAATGTTGTGAATGCAGACATTCTAGGGGTGATGGGTGGACCGGGGCAACCAAAAGTAGACCTATCGTGTAATGATGCAGTGTAGACTTTGGTTAGCCTAGGTGGGCCGGGGCACCCGTAGGTGGCCCTATCATGCAAATTGGTGATAAATATCGGGGGACCCGGACATCCGTAGATGCCTTTGACATGCTTAAGACCCATGATGAATGAAGGAGGACCATGACATCCGAATATAGACCACTCTTGCTTTCTACTTGACATGTGGGTGATATGAATGAATGGACCCAACATGATGTTCATGCCAAGTGGTGTGGTAAGCCTAAACACATGCATGTTTTTTCCAAGGGTGACTTCTATGTGTATAGGTGTGGGACAACCTTTGAACTCCCATTGGAAAGTATCGAATGGATCTAAGAAGGTGGTCATCATGGGGTGGGGCACAACCTTATTACCTAGGGATGTGTGGTCCAAGGTCATGGCACCCAAGGTGTAACCTGGATCTAGGATGGAGTGGATTGGGTCAAATATGGTGAGTTGGTGTAGGGAAAGGTGGGTGGTGGATAAAGTGGTTGGGTCACACGAGTCTCTTGACTCACATTGGAATGGATCATAGGGATCATAAAATGGGTTACCTAAAGGGAAGAGCTCCATGTCCTCAAGATTTTTAAAAGGTGCTAAGTCATCCTTCTTCATGATAGTTGGGCCAATGATCTTGGCAAGTGGGTCGACCATGAGTGGAGGGCTTGGCTTTCTACCCGAGATAATAAGCTCTAAATCGAGGAGAAGGTTGGGCTCATCGGGTGTAGGGAGGAATAGAAGGAGGTCGCTAGTGTAGTAACCAATGGTGCAAACCGAGGTGATAGACCCTATGCATAGGTGTAGGAGGCTATGGCTCCTAGGTTGTTCGACCATAGGGGTCAACATGCTAGTCATCTCTAATTGCCAAGCTAAGCCCTTGAAAAGGTCCTCTAAGGTTTCCACTTGGTAGGATGTTTGGATTATGGTGTGATAGGAGGAGATGTGCACTATGGGAAGGTTTTCCTTTATGGGAAGGCAATCGTGGGCCGTGATCTCTCTTATTGGGCTCTTCTTTAGCCAACTAATAAGGGGTTCCTCTAAGATGAGTTTGGCCCTAACTAGAGAGGGTGGTGTAAGGTGAAGATCACCATGTGATGCTTCTTCTTCTTCTTGGTCATGGGTTTCCTCCAAGGTAGGGAGTGGGTTTGGGGTGTTCACCACTATAGGATCGGGTATGGGTTCCTTCTCTAAGGTGGTGAGAGGGTCTTTTGGTGGTATGGTGATGAGGGTTGGTGTATGGCGCACCCGGGGTGGAAGGTAAAGGGAAACTTGGTTTGGGATAGGGAGGGGAAGTAGTGGGGGACTAGGACATGGGGGTTTTGGGGGAGGGAGTGGGAGATGGTTTGGTTGGGGTGGCTTGGGTTGGCCGGTCTTGGGGGAGTGTCCCTTATAGGGAAAAATGGAGGGGTAGGGGTGGTCCTTATTGGGGAAACTTGGTCAGTTAGGGGTCTCTTCCCCTTAGGATCGGCCAGTTGTGGGGGGGTGGAGGTGGGGGCCAATTGGGTTTGGATAGTGACGTTTATGGGAGGAGGTTTTGGTTGGGGTGTGGGGATCCTCATGGGATTTGGTGGAGAGGTGGCTGCTTGGTTTATTTGGGTCTTAAGGGAGAGGACTTGGTCGCGAAGTGTAGCTATGATGGTTGAGAGGTGATTTGTTGGGGGTGGTGGGGGTGGAGACCAAAGGTCGGTCTTAAGTTGGCCGGGTGGGGATGGAGGAGTGATAGTGCTCCTCGGGTTAGGGGTGCTTGAGTAAGAGGGGTGGGAATGTTTGGGGATGTAGATCTTTCTAAGTTCTATCTTCATCTCTTCCCATGAGGAGATGGGCTCTTGCCCCCTAACCCTTCTTAATCCCTCTATGTGTTCCCACTTACTTTTGGCTTGACCCCGAAACTGTCCCTTGGCCCTTCGGACTCTCGCGGATCCATATACCCAATTCTTATCAAAGTACTTTTCTATGGTAGCCTCCCACCTAAGATAGTCACTAGAACGTGATCCGTCAAAGGTAATATCCCTATCTAGGATGAAGTCTATGGGTGGTGAGTAGGCTAAGTAGGTGGCCATGATGATCGGGGGGATCAATGCAAGGGTCGGATTGATGATGACACAAATGCAAGCATGCCCTAGGACTTGGCTTGATAGAGACAAGTCAATGACTTGCTCTGATACCAATTGATGTGACACAACCTAGGACTCAACAAGCAAGCACAATTAAGCATTCAAAACGGACCGATAATGGCAACCGCTCACCCGATGCTCACTAAGACCCGAGGGTAACTTGGCAATGCCAAGGGGAGGTTGTGTGGGCTGGGCCCTTGCTGGTAGAGGGCCAGTAAGGCCAAGGTTTGATTCCCAAGGGTATGGCCGCCCAAATCAAGGGTCCGACGAAGTGCCAAAGGGCACGGGTTCCACTCTCTTCCCACGATGATCACTTATAGCAATGAGCTTAAGGATCGGGCTCTCGTCACGGACAGCGGAGTTTATGAACTAATATTGAAAGAACAAGCATGAATTAGAGCAAAGTTTTGGAGCACTCACTCGACCGGTTTGAAGAAACCGGTCCCGCTCGGAGACGAGGGCGAGCGGGGAAGCGTGGGTTCCCCACACGCCGCGCCGGGGTAGCTTGACCTGTTTAAGCTATTACAACACTACACCTCTCGCAGGAGGGGGGACCTTGGGGTGGGGGTTAATGATATTACAATCAATACTACCTCCACGCAGGGAGGGGCCTTCAGCCGGCCAAGCGGGGAGGGGAAATCAAAGTAAAGAGTGAGGAATAAGTGATGACACCGAATCTGCCTGCTGTCTGCGGATAAGGACAGATAGCCGGTGTTGCAGCTGTAGAACTTGCTCAAGAATTTTTATGAGGGCAAGACCAGTGGGGATCTCTTCGTCTCTGGAACAGGAGTGCCTCTGAATTTTTCCAATTTCTTCAGGGGTTGCTGCCGGCCTGGGCGGGAGCACGAACAGGGTTGCTGATTCTCGGATTGTCTGCAACAGATTATCAACAGCAGGAAGACGCGGCTGCCCCGACCGTTCCCGAACTTCGAATCAGTCGCCGTTGGAACCGTTGGAACCGTGGGTGAGTCCTCTTTACAGAAGAACAAACGGGGATGCCAAAAGATTCCGGTGAAGATCAGAGGACTCAGAAAAGTGAGGAGTGGTCGATGCAGACAGTGGGAAGCAGAGTCAAACGCCTGAGGAAGAAAATTGGTAACTTCTGCTGAAAGATGCCGAACGTTGTTTTGCTTCTTGGTTCTGAAAGTAGACAGGGAGAGGAAGAACTTTACAGAAGAGCTCGTGGCCTGATTCCTCCGGGGTTTGTCGTGGTGAAGCTTTCTCTCTAGATCAGGATCTCTACAGAGCTAGCTCCTGGTTTCCAACAGCAAGTTGCAGAGGATGCCCCGACAGCTCCCAAACTCCGAATTGAGCACCGTCAGAGTCGTTGCAACCATGGACGAGTCCTCTTCGCAGAAAAACTAACGGGGAGGCCAAATGATGTCAGAGAGGACCAGGGAACTCTGAACTCTGTTGACAGGTCAGTGCAGACTGTGGGTAGAAGGACTGCGAAGCTGAGGGAGAAAATTGATAACACCTGCTACAGGATGCCGAATGGAGTTCCGCTTCTTTATTTTGAAAGTAGACAGGAAGGGGAAGAACTTTGTAGAAGAGCTTGTGGCCTGATTCCTCCTGGGTTCGTCGTGGTGAAGCTTTTTCTCCGGCTCAGAACCTCTGCCGGGGCAGATCTGCGTAGTCGTGGAAGAATGGGCTTCCTGGGCAGCACCGAGCTCCGATGGGGACAAGACCACTGCCATTGCGAAGAAGACAAGCAGACGCTTCCAACGATGGCTCTTGGGCTTCTAGGAACGTTCGGAGGAGGTCGGGGTCGCTGCTGCAAGCTTTAGGTCTTCTACAGGTCCTCTAGATGGTAGAAGGTGGGGGTGATGGAGGGGAACAAGGGAAGATGGAGAGGATGAGAGGGGGCCGCCCCTAACCAAAGGGGAGGGGTCTTGGGCGCCCTAGGGCTGTGGAGGGAAGGGGATTTTTGAATTCAAATGGCCTAGGGAAGTGGAGGGTTGCATGGGGGAGAGGGAAGGGTGCTTGGGAAAGGGATGAGGTGGTTGGAGGGTGACTTAGTGATTGGGGATGCTCCCTTGGGACTAGGGGGTGGAGTAATGGGATGTGTGGGGAAGGGGAGTGGCCTTTAATGGGGGTAGGTGGGAGAGTGATGGTTGGGAAGGGAGGAGAGAGAAAATTTTCGAAATTGGGTTTGGAGGAGAGAGAAAGTGGAGTGAAAAAGAGAGATTAAGAGAGGGAAGGGTGGGGAATCTCTCCCCTAGGGTCTCTCACCCAAAAAATGGAAACTCTCCACTAGATAAGAAGTGTAAACTCTCAAAATGGCAAGTTTTTCATTCATTGATTCATTAAGTTGAAATGGGGGGAATGGGGTCCTATATATAGGAAACCCACATTTCTACAAAAGTCCCTGACAATTGACTTAATGACAAATAACCGAGGGGGTAGGGGGGAGCCCTTGGGCCAAGCCTAATGAATTGGGCCCAATAGCTAACTAGACAACCTAATTACACTCAAACTTAGAGAAATAAACACAAGACCTAGGAACATGACTCAAATAAAAGGGAAAATACATCAAATGACTCAAATAAAAATTACATAGGACTCAAAATTAAATAACTAGACCATGCCGGATGCAACCGGGGTGAGGAGACGAGCTGTGAACGTGGGCATGGGAGGTGATGTTCTCATCACAATGTCTTCTTATAGTCGTCCTTCGCTACCGGAGGCAACTCTACTTTCGGCGTCGGCCTCACGTCCCGGGCTTCCCGACGGGCGGCCATATATGCCGCCACCTCCTTCTCCTGCTTGTTCTTGAGCCGAAGAAGATGATCTGGCTCGATGTCAAGCACCGGTACCACCTGCCTGCTGAGGAACCTCTTCTCAGCCCCATCCCAGCAGTCGGTCTTATGCAATCGATAGAAGGCCGTCCGGGTGTTCCACCACTTGAAGTAATCCTGGGTCACTCTAGGGATGCGACCCGGGGCTGGCACCCTGAAGGAGGCAGAGTCCGCCCGGTGGAAGAAGTCCCACCAGCTCCTGGCGTGCTCGGCAACTGAACTTCCCCGAATGTTCCGTGAGGGCAGGCCGAACTGTGCATGATAGCTAGGGATATGCTGATCATATTCGAAGTTCCGGCCAAATCGGAAGGGGTAGTACGGCTCCAGAAATACATTGTCCCCCTTCCTAAACGCCAACACGCTCGGGCGAATAGACAACGACCAGTCCCTTAGCTCGGGCTCCAGCAACGGGCGGACCACATTCTCCTGGCTGATAGGGTGGACGTACATCTCCACATGGTCGTCTTTGCATTCCCTCTTGTTATTCACTAGAGGGCTTGAGTGCGCGGCCAGCGTCCCGAAGTGAATAGTGCCAGCCGCGTCCCGGGGAACCGTTGTCAACCGGCCCCGAATGTCGTACATCCGCATGGAAGTAGAAGTCGGCTCTGCGTTGGCGAACTCCAGCATTCTCGGCACCAGCCCCCAGTCTTGAAGGGCTCGCGGGGCGAACTCGGGGAACAGCGAGCAGACCCACGCATTGAAGAAATGCAGCGGACATATGTAGCGGGCCTGTCTCGGGAACTGATGAGTACTGACGTCCCCCAACGCCTTGTAGACCAAGCAAAGGGTTGTCGAGCACAGGGAAAGTTTGATTCCCACGCCATCTGACACGTCGGATAGATAACGTCCGGTCAAATCACCGTCTCATCCCCATATGGCATGGCAAATGAACATAGCCAATACACGAGATAGGCGGCGCAGTGAGTCTGCGGGTCGACACCCATCGGATTAGGCCCGCTCCGACGCCCTTTGGGGGGGATCTTCACATCAAGCTTGGGCTTCGCACGCTTCTTGCGAGCAACAGCGGTCCCGATGCAAGGAAATTCATCATATTGCTTTAGCCCATCGTAGAAGTATTGCAACCACAGGGTCAGATGCACCCTCTTCCTGTCTCCACGGGCGGGCTACCTCCCACCATGTGACAGCTGGTATAACTCCCGGTACGCCTTCATAAGGTACCGGTACGAATACCCGAGAGAATAATAGCCATCCCCGTTGGTTTCGTCCTTGATCAGATCGGGGAGGCATACTTCTTCATAAGGCTCCCCATCGAGGGGCAAGCCGCTCAGCTGACTGAGGCTCCACAAATCAAGTGAAGTCTCGCCCTCCGCCATGTAGAAGGTGTTGGTCTCTGCACTGAACACTTCTATCATGCCACAGCAAAGACCCTTGGAGATGGGGTAGCCATACTGGGAGGCATACACACTATGGTAGATACCAACTCGGACCAGCAACGGAGCATAATTGAACAACACGTACTCCGTAAACTCCACCGCTCCTTCGCGGAAGCTGTGTGCATCTTGTAGCTTCAGCTCTCCGAACCAGCCCAGTGATAGTTCATACTTGAACCTGATGGCTAAGCAGTCCAAGATAAATGGCTCCTCCCTGTAGCCCCATTTTAGGGGAGCCAAGAATAAGCCGAATCGGGGTGACTCGCCGTGCACCTTTCCAGCGGACATGTCCCATTTTGCCGGAGTGAATTGAGGTGCTCGCACCAGTTTGTCTTCGGCTGGCAGCACCCCCTCGATCCCCAGAATGGGCTTCCACTCCCTGGCCTCTCCCACCAGGTACATTGGGATGCTCCGAGGGACACTGTATAATAAGCTGTCTCGGGCTTGCAGGATGGCCCGCTCGGCACTCCTCACAGCCCGGAAGTCTCGCCCTTCCTGCGAGTGAAAATGCTTCAGAAACCGAACCAGGTGTCTATCCTTCGGGAAGTCCTTCCTGTACTCCCCCGTGGCCTGGTCGAACGTGAAGCCGCCCTCGACCCTGGCCAGCCTGCCGAAGTCCATGGTCTCTCGGTCAGACCCAGATGACTCCACCAAAGCGGCTATCTCCGCGTGCTCTCGGTCCAAGTCTTCCACGTTAAGCCATGTGACTGCCGGCACTGGACCCCGCGGGATAAGGTCGGCACCAACAACAACAGTAGGAGCAGAAGAACCACTTGGGGCAGCCATCTATCTGCAAAGATGCAATGAAATAGAAGATTAGAACAAGCCACAGGTCAAGAGAAATGAAGAACTATAAAGGGGCTTGACTACAAGTAAAATAAATAAAGCACTGCCAATTTCTGACGAAATTTCGGCAGAGTTCCCCCTAGGCCAGAGGCGTATGGGAAAACACGGGTGCGCGTCCACAAGGAGTGACGGCCCCAACAAAGTTATGGTGGGTCCCGAGAGGCAACACCAGAAGTCCGCCGATCAAAGAAGTCCTTCCCCCCCATATGCTGCCTAAGGCCCCTTGGCCGGTACACTCTCTCTTCCCCTAACGGGCCACTGCCTAAGGCCCTCACCGGTACACCCCCTGGGTGCTTCCCCGGCACGCCCCCGGAGCAGCCCTTCGCCGGCACAGTCCCCTCGGTGCTTCCCCGACACGCTCCGAGGGGTACTCCCCCGGCACACTCTAGTGCGTCTTACCCGGCACAGTTGAGCGGCCCTTCCTCGGCACCCCTCGGGTGTCTTCGCCGGCACGCCCTGAGGCTGCCTTCCCCGGCACGAGCCCCTGATGGCTTCACCGACACGGTCCCAGCGGCGCTTCCCCGGCACACCCGGAAACCTCTTCCCCGGCACACCCACACGGGGCTTCACCGGCACGCCCCGGGAGAGCTTCCCCGGTACCCCTCTGACTGCTCCCCGGCGCGCCCGTGCGGGCTTTCACCGGTACACGCCTGGGACCCTGCCCGGCACGCCCTGACGAGAGCCTCCCCGACACGTCCCGGGCACGCCAAGAAGGAGGGAAAGGGGAGAGATGAGGAAGAGAAGAGAGGGGAGAAGAAAAAAAAAAGAAGAAGAAGTAGGGGAAGAAAAGGAAGATGAAGAAGGGGCTAAGGCCCCGTTGCCCTTACGGCAGAAGAAAGGGGAGGAGAACAAAAAAAAAGGAAAAAAGAAAGGAGAAGAAAGGAGAGGAGGGGGAAGAGGAAGGAGAAAAGAAGAGAGGGGGGGGGCCTTCGCGGCCGTCTCCTCACCACAACGACGGCGGCGGCGATCGTTCCCGGAGAAGAAGAGGAAGAACGAAGGGGGGGGCTCCATCCGTTCGGTCACCAGAGAGAAAGAAAAGAGAGGGAGGGGAGGAATTCGAAACGGGGGTGGCCCGTTTGTGCCACCCCCTGCCCCTTTTATAGGTTCAAAGAGAGAAAAAAAAAGGGAAAAAAGAAGGGGGGAAATAAAAGGGAAACGAGAGGGACGAAAAGAGAAAAGGGAAAAGAGGGAAGACAGATAAAAGAGGAGAAAACAAAAAGAAGAAAAGGGAGGCGAAGGGGAAAATAAAAAGGGGAGAGAGAAAAAAAAGAAGAGAAGATAAAAAAGGGCAAGAAGAAAGAAAGAAAAAGGGAGGGAAATAAAAAAAAAGAAAAAAGGGAGGGAAATAAAAAAAAGGAAAAAAAAAGAGGGGGTGAATAAAAGGGGGAGAAGAAAATAAAAGAAAAAAAGAAAGGAGGGGATGAAGAAGAAAAGGAACAAGAAGAGAAAATAAAAAGAAAGAGAAACGAAATATATATACATATATAATATTAAATAAATACATATATATACATATACATGTGTGCAAGTATTTATATACGCATCTGCTCATACACGTGGGTATGCGAGTCAACAACGTGCAACAATAGGTGTCTCCGGAGAACGTTCCATCCCCACAATCCTGTGCGGACGGGCGTTCGTACAAGTGAAGATGACTTTACCCCTGTAATTCTACCCCTGCTGTGGCATCACCACCCTGCCAACAAACAAGTCCTTCCTTGGCACGTTGCCTCGTGCCTCAACCACCTCCCATCGTACAAAATCGCCATCACGGGCCTTACGCCCAGATAGGCAGGGCTTCTATCCTTGCGTTGGCATTAGTCCCTTGCAAATGAATAAGTCCCTTTCCGGCGCAAGGACCCGTGCCCTAGCCACCCACTCCGCACAATATTGCCATTACGGACCTTACGTCCGAATCGGCACGAATTCTCCCGTTGCGCTGGCATTTTCTTCTTGCCAACGAATAAGCCTTACCTTCTGGCACAAGGCTTCATGCCCTAGCCGACACTCGCGTATCACTCGATAGTCAAAAAAAAAAGGAAGAAAAGAAAAATGGGGTTAGAAATAGAGATACCCCGCCGGACTTGCCCCTACACGGGGACAAGGGTAAAAATGGCAACAACCCGGCTGTGGCGAAAACCCGAAAGGGCGCTACGGGCAAAATCGGGTACCCCGCTGTGTGAAAACCCGAGAGGACGCGTGGGCAAAAGCAAGAGGGGGCCGGTGCCGGCGAAAACCCGAAAGGGCGCTTGTATGGGTAATGTGGTTCAAAAAAAAAGAAAGAGAAAGAAAAGAAAAGAGTCAAAGAAACCAGGTCAGTTTTTGACACCCTGTCGGCACTGACGAAGAGATCAAGAGATCAACAAACCAGGTCAGCTCCCGACACCCTATCGACGCTGACGAAGAGACAAAGAGACCAACAAACCAGGTCAGCTCCCGACACCCTGTCGGCACTGACAAAGAGACCAAGAGACAACAAACCAGGTCAGCTCCGGATATCCTGTCGGCACTGATGAAGAGACTAAGAGACAATAAACCAGGTCAGCTCCCGACACCCTGTCGGCACTGGCAAAGAGACCAAGAGACAACAAACCAGGTCAGCTCTCGATATCCTGTCGGCACTGACGAAGAGACCAAGAGACAACAAACCAGGTCAGCTCCCGACACCCTATCGGCGCTGATGAAGGGACAAAGAGACCAACAAACCAGGTCAGCTCCCGACACCCTATCGGCGCTGACGAAGAGACAAAGAGACCAACAAACCAGGTCAGCTCCCGACACCCTGTCGGCACTGACAAAGAGACCAAGAGACAACAAACCAGGTCAGCTCCCGATATCCTGTCGGCACTGACGAAGAGACTAAGAGACAACAAACCAGATCAGCTCCCGACACCCTGTCGGCACTGGCGAAGAGACCAAGAGACAACAAACCAGGTCAACTCCCGATATCCTATCGGCACTGACGAAGAGACCAAGAGACAACAAACCAGGTCAGCTCCCGATATCCTGTCGGCACCGACGAAGAGACCAAAATATAACAAACCAGGTCAGCTCCCGATATCCTATCGGCACTGACAAAGAGACCAAGAAACAACAAACCAGGTCAACTCCCGATATCCTGTCAGGCACTGACGAAGAGACTAAGAGACAACAAACCAGGTCAGCTCCCGACACCCTGTCGGCACTGGCGAAGAGACCAAGAGACAACAAACCAGGTCAGCTCCCAATATCCTGTCGGCACTGATGAAGAGACCAAGAGATAACAAACCAGGTGAGCTCCCGATATCCTGTCGGCACTGACGAACAGACTAGGAGACAACAAACCAGGTCAGCTCCCGACACCATGTCGGCACTGACGAAGAGACCAAGAGACAACAAACCAGGTCAGCTCCCGATATCCTGTCGGCACTGATGAAGAGACCAAGAGACGACAAACCAGGTCAGCTCCCGATATCCTGTCGGCACTGACGAAGAGACAAAGAGACCAACAAACCAGGTCAGCTCCCGACACCCTGTCGGCACTGACAAAGAGACCAAGAGACAACAAACCAGGTCAGCCCCCGACACCCTGTCGGCACTGACGACAAGACCAAGAGACCAATAAACCAGGTCAGTTCCCGACACCCTGTCGGCACTGACGAAGAGACCAACAAACCATAAACCAGGTCGGCTCCCGACACCCCGTCGGCACCGACGGAGAAAAAGCGACCAGTACACCCGCGGGCACCGCCCGGCTCATCCATCGCCTGCGCTACCCATGGGTGGGGGGCATTTGTGGACACCAAAAATCGTACACCCACGATATCCCACTCGGCCCAGCATCAACAACAGCATCGAGTGAAGCAGCCCGGGAGAGACTGATCATTTAGATTCCCCGAAGATGAACACTGCCGTGAAGCCGTCTCTAGGAGTCACGACAGTGAAGAGGAATCAACCACCGAGAGACCTACGAGTCACGGGCCTCGAAGAGATTAAACGGGCTGCAACCCGCGGCCCAAAACTGTCCATGCTAGCCTCAGCGGCACACCCCCAGGGGTGTTCAGCGGCACACCCCCAGGGGTGTTCAGCGGTGTGAATCATGGAAAATAATCCACTTTTTAAGAAAAATAAGCAATATGCATAAGCATAAGGAGAATAATGAAAAAGGGAGTAAAAGAGCACGTGGTGCTACTAAGGAGAGTGATCGCCAGAGGGGTTACCTCAATAAGAAGGAAAGGTGATCGCGAATACCTGGTGATAATAGGATGCGGGATGGATGTGAGTTCTTTCCTCCACCTTCTATCGGCCGGCCGATGAAGGGGGTCTTCCTTTTTGATTACCCTTAAACAAAGAACAAACAAGTAAAAGAAAGAGATCAGCCAAACGTGAGTGTAGTATCAATCCCAAGATGAAAGATAGTGATGAAAGAAGAGCATAAAGTGTGCACCTTTCGTTTGTTTTTAAAACCCCTAGAGAATTAGGGAGAAGAGAAGAGATGCAATGAAAACTAATGCAAGGAAAAGGCTATACGATGATGAGATGAACAGACAACAATGAAGAGAAGAAAAGATCCCTGATGTTCCTGTAAACAGTAAAGGGAAGACACTTTGCTTCGGATGCGGAAGCAGGAGGAAGCAGAAGAGAAATCAATCTCTCAATCTCAATCGCCAGCACCCGTGAAACTCTGTGTGTGTATATCTATGTGTGTATGTATGTATCTCCCCTAACCTCGCGCGAGATCGACCAGGCGACTCTTTTATAGGGTCTCGATCACAGATAGACACAGATTTGGGAAGATAAGAATAGGCAGTGGTCGTCAATGGCAAGGACTCTAGTTCCCAGATCGAGCAAGGTGATCAAGAAAGGCAGGGAACTCTTCAGGAAAGGCGAGTTTAAGTAGGACACGGAAGGGTGAGACACGACCTGCCAAAGGGCGTCAATTCCGAATTGACGACCAGCCCCAGGGCGTTAATTCAAAACACGACCGGGATAAAGGCGTCACTTCCTGGATTCAATTTTGGTAACAAAACCTTCTTAATTTGAAAAATTGTAAAGAGACACCTGAAACAAAGGCGTTAAACAAAAACACGCCCTATGGAAGGACGTTAATCATTGATTTTCCAATTTGGGCGATACTCGTAAAATACCAGGAATTGACGCCCTTCCATGTGGTCGTCCTTTCTTAAGAACACGCCCCAGATTAGGTCGCTATTTAAAACACGCCCTTCTTCAAGTCGTTAATCACCAAAAACCCAAGAATAAATCACAAAAACACACAAAAATAGAAAAACTTTATATTATAGAAATATTGAAGTTCAATTTGGGGCGTTATCATGGTGACATGAGATTTGATCAATAAAGCGTCAATTTTAGCGTGTCTACAGCTGCCCCGCCTTGGCGTCTACTTTGCAAGGGAGTGAGACGGAATGAAGGTGAAAGTGCAACAAGCGAAATGAAGTGGAGCGAACTGATAAGTAGATGCCAAGGTGTGATGTGACATGCCTCAGACACTAAGCATTAGAAATCTTTCCAAGATTCTGAGTGAAACAAACTCCGGGTGATTCCAAGGAAGCATCGATTTGCTGGATAAAGGAGACTAAACTAAGCAAATAAAATGTGCGCATGGGCACGACAGGGAGGCACCATTGGAGAGCGGTTACCAGCCAATGTGGACGTGCTACAACCAAGGTGGATTTGTAGAAAAATAAAGGGAATTGAGATGAAGATCCAGCAAAGGAACAGTTTCAAGGAACTAGCCTGAGCGGCTTCAAAGAGAATAAAGTACTCAATTTGGAGTGGAATTTCTCATGTCAACTCAAACAAGAGCGAGTGACCTTCATTATTGCCATAATATGAAGATTTTCATCATGAAGCTCAAAGTCCTACATGATGCATGCTGGGCTAAAAGGAAAATATAAAACAAACTAAAAATATAGAATAATCAAGGATAATATTGCTAAGCCATCTAGATTTGGTCAAGAATCCAGATCTCTGAGCTGATACTAAGCCGAAGCCCGTTTGTCCACGCATCAACTCAGAAAAGTGGAACCATCGTCTTCAGACCTTTAATGACTCAACGGCCTATCCGTGTGATCAAGACTCTCTTGGAATTATCACCGTTTTTGATGAAGGGGAACTCAAATTCCAGGTTCATCAGAACCACAAGGTCCTTGATATGCTATAATAACGTAGAATACCATATAGTAACAATGCTTACAGGAAAGAAACACAAGAAATAGAATGATGATACTCCGACACATGACCCACGCTCCTCGAACTCTGCAATCTTCTGCACTCAAAAGTTCATTAGTTCTCTCAAAGCAAAGCAAAATATGATCATAAGTGCTTAACCAAAAATAACTCCAATTAAAAGATAGCACTTAAGTTCATCAAAGCATATGGAGAATCAAATATGCAAGTTAACAAAATAACGACTGGAGTTCATGGCGTCAACATATGAATGACGACTGACATCAAGGCATCAAAAATATGAAAAACGCCCTTCATCAAGGCGTTAAATGCACCGAGAGTTCAAGAAGAAGACGACCCTCCTGGAGACGCGAAATAAAACACGACCTCGGTCAAGTCGTCAATTCAACAATTGACGCCCCAAGAGAGGACGTTAATTAACAACGCGCTTCCGTCTCCGACTCGAAAGCTAAGCCCAATCCTAATGGTAATCAACCTGCAACTCCGAACGGGCATTAAATTCCCCAAACTTCTATAAAAAGGAAGAAACTTCCTTATGATCAAAGCACATTCATCGAATTCCTGCTTCTTCTGCTTCCTCTGTCTGTTCACGGGTGCTGCGACCGCTCAAGCTCTACTTGCAGACCGAAGATGGAGAGAGCTATTAAAAGATCCAAGAGTTCCACTCTCAGACTAACCGAAATCAATGGGCATATCAGCAGTCGAATTGCCATGAACCAGGTAAAGTGGAATTGTTTCTTTCTGTTCTTTCTTTCATATCTTCATAGTCCTTCTGTTCTGTATTCTCATCCTTCTCTCTGTTCCTTTCTTTTACCTACAGGATTATCCAAATGTTCCAGGAGCCAGGAGATTCACAAAGATTAAGTGGCTACCTCTTCTTCTCTCCAAGTTCTCTTTAGACATGAGGGTCTACTTAGCAAGATGGCACCTCTTAAGTCTAGTCACCCATGCCAAACATTATGACCAGATTCACCTTGATTGGGCTGCCATAGGAGCTCTAATTGAAATATGGCACCCTTCCACTCATACCTTCCTATTCTCAACTTTTGAGGCCTCAATCTTGTTAGAAGAACTAGAGATGATCTTAGGCTTAAAGAGAATGAAGCCAGGAGATGAGGAAAAAATGGCCATCATGCCAAGACCAGTTTCTTCACATGAGCTACTAACAAGTTTAATTCTCAGTCCAAACTTAGTGAACCAAATCAAAGCTACCAAGGGAATCAATCTCCTAACGCTTGCTTCTTGGGTGTACAAGAGATCCGATCAAGCTAAAGAAGATGAAGAGATAGAACGGGTGGCAAAAGCTTTCGTGGTGTGCTTGGCGGGAGTAATCCTATTTCTATCCACGGAAGACTTCTTGGAAGAAACCCAATTAAGTGCAATAGTGAGCCTATGGGAAGGAGAGAGAGCGGGAGCGACAATTCTAGCTTATCTCTATAGCGGACTTACCTCGGCGGCAATGGGAAGACCCATCTATGGATGCATGCTAGCACTCTCAAGTTGGGTAGATCTCCACTTCAAATTCGATCCATGTGAGGAGACCCAACAACCTTCTAGAATCTTCTCAAAAAGCCCACTCTCTTACATGACCGGTTCATTAGAAATAAGCAATAGGGTGATGAATCGGATACCTCAAATCAAAAAGAGAGTGGAATGGAGAGAACATCTCAAGGTAATGCCAAAGAACCTTTTTACTTGCGCCCCGGGAATACTCAAGACTCAAGAACTCCGCGCACGATTCTCCCCCGGCACGGACCTTCGACTCATAGGCGCTTCAGAATTCATTCTGTATAACTCACATCGGTGCCTTCCTCAACTTGGGCTTCCACGGCGAATCTTCGAGGATCCATCTCATCTCCCTCCGATCAAGACACGGGATATTGGCAGCAATGAAGATGGAGAAGAGTGCACAACTATCCAAGCTCTGTGGAAAATCAACAAGGCTCATCATCCTGTGGAGAACTTAGAAGAAGACAGAGAACAGTGGAAGTCTTATGTAATTGCTTTAAGAAGCTTGAGGCCCAAAATGGCTCATTGAAGCAATGTAATCTTTTCTTCCAATAAATCAACGATAATATTCTGATTGAGCCAATAACACAGTGATTCTGATCAAATCTTCCAATAACCTGCGATTCTGTTGCAAATAACGACCCAGACAATGTCGTTAATTTCATAAATGACGCCTCAGCATACGTCGTCTTCAATGATTGATCTCTCATAATTGACGCCTTCACCAGTGGGCGTTAACTGAATAACGTCTTAAGACAAGGCGTTAATTCGATTCATATTCCAAAAAAATTTTGTTAAAGACCCAAAAGTAACGCCTTAGGGTAAGCCACGTTTTATGTAAACCACGCCTTCAGACACGTCGTTAATCAAAAACAATAATCTTTATTCCCATCGTGTCAATCAATTCCCATTAAATGCCTCTGATGACGTCTGCCATTCCCCATGCGAAAAGAAATCACGTCCCAGAACGCGTCGTTAACCATAGAAGAGACGCCCTCTGGGCCAGTCGTTTTCTTAACAAGACACGACTTTACTGGAGTCGTTAATTCTTTTTGACCGTTCGACTTAACTTTCCCTCCTTTCTTCTTCTTCCTTCGTCCTCTTTCCTTCTTTCTCTCTTCTCTCCCACTGCAACCCTAACCGAAAACCTCCCCTCATCTCCCTCATTCTCTTTCATTCTCTACACCCCTCTCTACACCCTAGCCCTAACCATGGCCGGCGGACTTAAACGGCAGAGGGTGGCCGCATCGGAGGTCGTGGATTTGGAGGGCGAACATGCCCACGAGGATGCCCCCCCCCCCCCCCCCCCCCCCCCGCGGCGGCCGAGGAAGATCCGGCGGCCGAGGAGGCTCCGACGGTGACAGCCGGCGACGAGGCCGGAGGACGAGGCTAAGAAGATGATGGCGAAGACGAAGAGGGCAACGGAGAAGGAGAAGACGGCGGTGAGGAGGAAGGTGGTGACGGTGAACATGAAGATGGTGATGAGCCACCGGCCACGGCGGCGGCCGCTCCTCGCCCCGGCCAACTCCGGCGGCCTCGTCAGCCACGCCCTCCACGGGAAGAACCCAAACGCCACAAGGTAGGCCCCCAACCCATTTTCCATTTTTTTTCAAGTTTATTTTCATTTTTCGGTATTTTCCATAGCCCTCGGGTTTAGAAAGCTCGAAACTCAGAAAAGAGACACCCTCATGGGTGTCGTGAATTAAAGAAAAGACGCCCATACCTGGGGTCGTCAATTCATTTTCTTTATTTTGAAACAAATTAATTTCATGAGAACACGCCCTGTAGCATGTTGTTAATTGGAATCATCATGTTTTATCAATCATGCCGTTAATTTCCATATTTTTTTTCATGAATTGTTTCGCATGCTGTTTTGATTTTATTTTGAAAACCCTGGAAAACAACGCCCCCCATCGGGGCGTCAATTCAACAGATAACGACCATAGGAGTGGTCGTCCATTCATTAATTCCAGAATAAATTATTAAAACCCAAAATCCATTTTAACAGAAAACGCCCTACACAGGGGCGTTACTTAGGCAAATGACGACCCTGGTACGGGCGTCAATTAAAAAAAAACTTTAGGAAATTAGAAATTAACCTCAAAACCACGCCCCCCCACAGGGGCGTCTCTTAGATAAACAACGACCAAGGGTAGGTCGTTAACTCAAAGCTCACTTAGAAACCACGCCCTCCTCAGGGGCGCCAATTAAACAAACTACGACCTAGGGATGGTCGTTAATTAAATCAAATATCAAAATCTCAACCAAGGCAATTAAGTGAATTTCAACAAGAATAATTAAGCCAAAATTTCTTTCTTTATGCGTGCAGGGGTTGATGAGGACAGGGATCTCCTGGGTCATGGTCCGGGCAGCATATTAGGGCCTCCCCGAGTTCCAGCGAGCGAGGGTAGATGCTATGGGGTTCGGGGCCATCCTTAGCATAGAGCCAGTCAGACCCGACCTACCACTTATCCAGGTTCTGAGGGAGAGATGGGATAGGACTAGCCGGGCATTCCTGATGCCTTGGGGGCATATGGTTCCTACCCTGGAGGATGTAGCTAGGATCACGGGACTTAGGGTAGACAGGGAGGCAGTGAGCGGGATCACCTTACTAGACTATACCGAGCTTGCCCAGAGGCTTCTAGGGCTAGAGATGGTCTACGAGACACCTAGCGAGTGTAGGACTATCTTCCGCACCGACCTGACTGCAGTGATGGGCTTAGGGGATGCTAGGCATAGGTCAGGGGAGTCCTTAGAGCAGTTCTCTCAGAGATTGATCGATGGGGCTAGGGCAGTCTATTGCCAGGACCCAGCCGATAGGGAGAGAGCAGACCGGGACTTGAGGAGGTTTCTACTGCTACTGCTCGGGAGGCTATTGCTCGGCACGAAGGGCGACGTCATCAACTGCCGATTCCTAGGGATCCTTGAGGATTTAGAGGGAGTCGGCAGATACGCCTGGGGAGCGGCGCTGCTGGCGCACTTACTAGCCGACCTGTCCACGGGGACAGGACGAGAGACGACCGTCAGTGGCTTCTCACCTTTTCTTCAGGTATGCACTTATATATTTTTTTCTTTCTTTTTTTTTTCTTTTTTATGCATGTGAATGCCTCACTAATGCAATGCATGGATGCAGGTTTGGAGCCACCTGTACATGCCCATGGGGCGTGTCGATCCAAGGCCAGGAGGTGAGGGGGCTTTCCCTCTAGCACGGCGCTGGCTGCCGGTGGTGTTTGGAGCCCCACTCGGCAACGAGTTGTGGGTACTACGGAGAGAGTTCCGAGACTTCCCTCCCTCGCTGGTATGAATGATGCATTTTTTTATGTTTCTGTGAATTTATTATGATTATGATGAGATGACATGCATGTTCATGGATGCAGGTGCGATGGAGGCCTTACGAGGGGATGACCGACGAGGGCCAGCCATGGGTCGTAGCAGGGCGACCTCGCTTTGAGCATGAGCTTTGGGTTCACTGCTTGAGCAAGATCGAGCCGTTACGGCTTAGACTGGTGATGAGGACCCTGGGCCTACACCAGGAGTGGATAGAGGTAGGGGAGCCGCGAGGAATTGGAAAGAAGACACGCGGTCGCACGAAGGCGATCGACTGGAGGGTGCGGTTCGAGGACCAGTACGCCGACTAGCGGCGAGGCGGGACCCGAGTCACTTCCCAGGCGACCGACAGCTCCGAGTACCTCCGACGCTACTGGGAGGTTTACGCCGGCCGACCCCAGATGAGGGTCCTAGGGGTATGTATGAATGCAACTATTTCTAAATTAAATATAAATGCTTATGTATCTATCATGTGATTAATATGTAATGGATGCAGGATGCACGGGACATAGCGGCGATGGATGCCCAGGCCCACCTACATAGCCTGGAGGACCAGCTAGCTGCCACACGGGCTGACCTCGAGACCCTGGTGAGTGTTTAAATTATTTCTATATGCAAATGAATTTTTGTTGAATTATTGATGATTAGCCGCTGACGATTTCAATGAATGCAGCGTGCCCAGCAGGGAGCCGTAGGGAGAGATGCAGGGGAAGCCTCCAGCTCGAGGGGACCCAGTGCAGAGGTGACCGTACTAGCAGAGCAGCTAGCGGGAGCAGTCACACGGGCCGAGGCTGCAGAGCGCGACCTCGCCTCACGGGTAAATTCCAAAACTCAAACCTCATTCAATTGTTGATTATATATTTCAATGTGCACTGACGAAATTCATTTTTCAGACTGAGGAGCTTCGAGCCGCTCTCACTTGCATCTGCGAGGGACAGCAGGTGATGACTGCCCAGGTGAGTGATTTACTTTCCGTCATGCATTGCTTATTTCATGAATTATTGCACAATGGAACTGATGATTTGTTTACCTGTTTACAGACCAGACAGTTGCAGGCGGCACGTACCCAGGCCGCCCTGGCTGGGACAGAGTTGGCGATCTGCGAGCAGCGGATTACAGAGCTGGAGCGGTCCCTGAGGCGACGGGAGGAGCTGCCTCAGGACATGGAAGAGCTACGGGTTGCTCTTGAGCTAGAGCGGAGAGAGCGCGCTCGAGAGCGAGAGGAGCACCTGGCGGACCGTGACCGACACCACGAGCAGCAGCAGACGGACCGTGCCCGGTACCAGGAGCAGGTGGCGGCGCGCGATCGTGAGCTGACAGACCTGAGGACGCAGCTGGCCTTTCTCAGGAGCGGCTACGAGTGTCTGAGGAGCTTCTCCAGCGAGGGCGTGAGCGAGCGCGTGCTGCGGGGTACTCCTTCACCAGCTCCACCTTTGTGGCGGGTTCTTCTCTTCGAGAGAGGAGCGAGGTAGGGGGCCAGGTTCGAGTTCCATCTTCTTCACGGGGGCCCATGCCCCCTCCACCAGCGCCTCCTCGGGACGGCGAGGACGAGGTAGAGAGTAGGAGAGAGGAGGGTGGAGGCGAGAGCTGAGAGACTTACTTGTACTCCCCCACCCTCACACCTCTACTCAGATATTCATGATGTATATATATATGAGATTGACATTTTTTGTTACCTGAGCACTTGTGTAGTTGTGTACTTGTGGTTGTGTACTTTGCTTCTTTTACACGTTCTTTGTTTTACCTTACTTTGGCCTGTACCTGCAGCTGTGGTTCACACTTGAATAAACAGGTTAATTCATCTGTTCGACTTGGCCCCTTGCTCAATAAGCAAGGGATGCCTTTACTTTTGACCTGGATAGCGGGTCAAGGGGCCAAGCCTTTAATCAAATAAGGTAAATGAAATAACCAATAAAGGGAGATGCAACACGCAAGCACACGTATGCAAACAATAATCAAGATGCCCTATGCAATAATGCAAGCACGCACATGAAGAATAAACCCTATTTCCTCTTTTCTTTTCTTTTCCTTTTATATTTATTTTTTTTCTTTTATTTTTCAAAAGACGCGCCTTAGATTAGGTCGTTATTCAAACAAAAGACGCCCTAGGTGACGGCGTGAATTTGAGAACGTTTTTTTTGAATTTCGTTGAAAAGACGGCCCACATAATGACGTTATTTAAAAAAAGACGACCTTTTCCACAGGTGTTAATTTCAGAAAAGGCACCTCATTCAAAGGCGTTAATTTTCCTGTTTTCAGCATTAGGTTGACAAAGCTACTAGGGCACTGGGTCCTACACGGTCATCATTGAGGATTCATTGACCTTTCTTGATTAATCAAAAAGGGGGTCGATGTGCCAGTAGTTAAACTTATACACAAGATCTCGCCCGGTGCAATCTCCTAGGTCAGTCTCGACCATTCTGCTGGTTTATGACTTACCACAAAGAAAGAGATGGAAGAAAATATAAGGAAGCCCATAAGGGATTCTGAAAAGCTTAAGGTAAAACTACCTCCCCTACCCTATGCCTGTTGGGGTTCGGTCTTTGGCATAGGGAAATTTTACTGCCTTTTACCTCTTTTGTATTGCATGCATACGCCCAAGGTTTTCCCTGCGGGGACTTTGCCCTCTTGACATGCTTTTCTTTCACGATTTGACTTTCACTTCGAGACTGATTTGCATTGATGAAAAAAAACCTAATTGTACTTGGGCTTTAGTGGCATTTTGTTCCCTTTTGGGCCCTGACTTCCACCTACTAGGGCGGCGGATAGGCTTGGCGGGTCTACCCCGAGACCTTCCTTCCTCCCTTATGGGCCGAAGAGGAAAAGAATGGGTATTGTCTTCACCTTTAGTCAGGTTTTGACTTTCCATCGGATTTTACACCGCTTGAGTTCAAGGGTAAGCGTGTAGTGTGTGTGGGTGTCGACCCCATTTTGAGTTAACAAGACTGATGAATGAATACTGAATTTTAACCTTTCGGACCTTGCGTCCTTGCAATTATGGCAACCATCTTGAAATTTTTTATTCTTTTTGGAGAATTTAAATTTTTTTGGATTTTGGAAAATTTCTATTTTTTTTGGATAGATTTTGAAAATATATTATTTTTTTTTGTTGGATAGATTTTGAAAATTTCTATTTTTTTGTTGGATTTTGAATTAGGGATAGTATTTCTTAAGGTACAGACCATTCCAAGGATGAGTTAGCTCTTGTCCTTCAGCATTAATCAGTTTATAAGCATTGCCAGGATAAACATCTTTTATGACGAATGGTCCTTCCCAGTTTGGTTGGAGTTTTGAGTGGGGCCCTTGATTACCATCTCACCGACTTTAAATTTTCTCTCAATTACTTTCTTTTGATAAAAACGTGACAGCCTGTTTTGATAAACACGCGCATGCTCAGCGGCGACCAGACGCTTCTCATCCAGGAGTTCCAACTGGACAAGGAGTGAATCACGACGCTCATCAATAGAGAGTTCCTTGTCCAATTGTACTCGCAGAGATGGAATGAGAATCTCATAAGGGACTACCGCCTCCATTCCATAAGTAAGGGCAAAAGGGGTTTGCCCAGTAGGCGTACGGATGGAAGTGCGATAGGCCCAGAGAGCTTCAACTAGCTTGTCTGGCAAATCCAAAAATTTATTAGCCTCACACGTCTTTTTAACGATTTTGATCAAGGTTTTATTAGTTGCCTCTGCCTGGCCATTGCCCTGCGGATAATAGGGAGAAGAATGATGCAATGCAATGTCATACCTGTTGCAGAGATCCTTGAGCTCTTGGGAGATGAATTGAGGTCCATTGTCAGTGACGATGGTACTTGGGATGCCGAACCTTGCGATGATGTTCTTCATTATGAACTTGCAGACAGTTGATGCTTTGATCTCCACGAATGCTTCCGCTTCCGCCCACTTGGTGAAGTATTCCGTTGCCGTCAGGATGAACGACTTTTGCTTGGTCAGGAGGTTCGAATCACCAAGAGGTCCAATGATATCGAAAGCCCACATGGAGAAAGGCCATGGGGAGGACATAGGATGGAGTGAAGAAGCAGGAGAATGAATTTTGTCGGCGTGCAGTTGGCACTTAACACACCTTCGAACATAGATGGAGCAATCCTCTTCTAGAGTTGGCCAATAGAAACCTAGCCTAAGGATCTTCTTAGCTAGCATCTGGCTGTTCACATGACCACCACACACTCCTGAATGCGCCTCTTCCACTACCTTCCAAGATTCATCATCGTCGAGGCATCTTAACAAAACACCCGTGAGCCCTCTTCTATAGAGCACACCTCCAACCAAAACATAACGTTGAGCCACTCTTCTAATTGCTTTCTTCTCTTCTGCTCTGGCCTCCTCGGGATAGGACTGATTATTGCAATACCTGGCGATCTCATAATACCAAGGTTTCTCTTCGTCAGCCAACTCTTCTTGCCAATCCAATAGCATGACCTCTTTGCCTTTAAGAGCTTCACTCCGCCTGACCTTCTCGAGCACCTTATCCCTAATATCGAGGAATGCATGATCCTTAATAGCTGGAGTGTCACGCTGATGAATGAGAGGAACATGAAAATCACGCTCGGGAGGGAAGACTAGAGCAGAGGCCAAAGAGGCAAGAGCGTCGGCTAGGATGTTCTGGCTTCGAGGAACATGAACGAAGATTAACTTGGTGAAGAGTTTGGCATAAGCTGAAGCAAGTTCCTGGTAGGGCTTGAGCTTAGGATTGATAGTGCGGCACTTGACAAGCACCTGGCGCAGAATTAGCAGACTATCACCAACAATTCGTAATTGGGTAACACCATATCTATGAGCGGTTTGAAGACCGGCCAAAAGAGCCTCATACTCAGCTATGTTGTTTGTGACAGGGAAAGTAAGCTGAGCAGCAAATGGGATGGTGACCCCTTCTGGTGTTAAAAGAACCATGCCGATCCCTTTTCCTTGAGAATTTAGAGCTCCATCAAAATGTAACGTCCACATAGAATCGTGGGGTTGATTAATGGACATTAGTTCTTCATCTGGAAACTCCGAATTGACAGGATCAAATCGGGGTAGAGGGTGGTGAGCAAGATGTTCGGCGATGGCATAACCTTTGATTGCTTTCTGTTGAATGTAAGTGATGTCAAATTGTGAAAGGAAGCTTTGCCAGCGTGCCAATCGGTCGGTAAGAACAGATTTTTCAAGAAGGAATTTAATCGGATTCATGCGAGCAATGAGGTGAGCCTCGTGAGCTAAGAAATAATGTTTTAACTTCTGAACTACCCAGACTAAAGCAGCGCAAGTCTTCTCCATGGCTGAGTACCTCTGCTCACAAGGGTTGAGAAGTTTAGACAAGTAGTATGCTGCCCTCTCCTTCCCTTCTTCATCCACTTGAGCTAGGACAGCACCTACGGAGTCATCCAGGACAGAAACATAGAGGATAAGTGGTTTGCCTGGAATTGGCGGCCTCAGGACAGGAGGATTGGCCAGATAATCCTTCAATCCGTCAAAGCTGCCTGACACTTGTCATCCCAATTAAACTTGACCCCGGCTTAGTAAGCTCGTAAAACGGCCTGCATCTTTGTGAGTGCTGGGAGACGAAGCGGCGAATAAATTGCAACCTCCCGATTAATCCTCGAACTTCCTTCAAATTCTTGGGAGGAGGCATGTCTCTGATGGCCTTCGCCTTGTTGGGATCAACTTCAATTCCGCTTTTGCTGACAATAAATCCAAGCAACTTCCCTGATGAAACGCCAAATACACACTTCTTGGGGTTCATTTTCAACTGATACTCTCGTGATCTTTGCAAGACTTTAGCTAGAACCCCAGGATGCTCAATCCTTGTCCTTGATTTTACTACCAGGTCATCCACATACACCTCAATATAAATATGGATCATATCATGAAAAATTGCCATCATAGCCCTCTGATAGGTGGCTCCAGCATTCTTGAGTCCAAAAGGCATGACCACATAGCAGTAAGTACCCCATGGTGTAGTGAATGATGTCTTCTCTTGTCTTCTTCAGCCAGACGAATCTGATTATAACCTGAAAAACCATCCATGAAAGAGAGAGTCTCAAATCCTGCCGTATTATCAATCAGAACATCAATATGAGGGAGGGGGAAGTCATCTTTAGGACACGCACGGTTGAGGTCCCGAAAGTCTATATAAATCCGAACATTTCCATCTTTCTTCATGACTGGGACGATGTTAACCACCCAGTTAGGATAGAGGACAACTCTAACAAATCTAGCCTTATGAAGCTTGTCGACCTCTTCTTTCATCTTTAAAGCCATGTTAGGGTGGAAACGTCTCAACCGTTGTTTGATCGGGACAGATCCTGGCTTAAGTGTAAGTCGATGTTCAACGAGCGCAGGGTCTAATCCAGGCATATCTTCATAACTCCACGCAAACGTGTCCTTGTATTCTTGAAGTATCAAAATAAGCGCTTCCTCTTCGGAGGGCGGCAAATTCTTGCTGATGAGGACAATCCTAGGGTCTTCCTTGGTACCCAAATTAACTTCTTTGCTAAGATCTTCTACTGAGGCTGATGGTTCATCAAATCTTCTCATGCCACTGGCAAAAGCATCAGCCTCGTCCTCATATTCTTCATAACTTTCATCCCCCTCTTCAATAGGGTCTTCATCATTCATAATCTCATAGACACTAAAACCCTCATAAGAAACATTAGTACCCTCATATTCCAACTCTGGCAGGATGATCGGATTTTCCAAAAATTCGGGAAGAGCTAAACAAACCTGGCATCTTCTGGCTAACTCCAACAAAAATCTATGCGGAATCTGCTTACCCTTGGATTTCTTATGAAAATCTACCCCATGAATTTTATTAGAAGAAGAAGAACAACTAGCTTGATTGAAGGAAGGAGGTGAAAAAGTGGATACAGGAGGTGATACAGAAGGAGATCCCTCACCAGAGGGGGAGAAAAGATTTATCAATGAATCATGGAAGAGTGGCCCCTGGGTCGGGACACACTCGGAAAAGAGATAAGAAGTCTCCTCAACGGAGATGGAGGACTGAAGAGTTGGAATTTTGGCATTTTTTTTCGTATTTATCTTTATCTTCATTTTTATTTTCCTTTTCTAGAAGAAAGCAATGTGAAGGGAGAATAGCAGGAGGAGTGGAGATTGAAAGTTTGGAGAAAGATTGAATCAGAGATGACCCGCGCGGGGGTGTGATGGAGAGTTTGGAGAATTGCTCGAGGAGCAAGGGAGGAATCGGGAGAGAAATCTGCAGTGAATCTGGAGAAAAGCTGATCATAATTGGCGGCGGTCTCGGCACGCGAGAGAACAATTGAGAATGTAGAGAAACAAGAAGAGACGGATGCATGGAAGTGAGAGAAAAGAGGCCAGCCCACAGCCTATCTATTGTAAAACCTTCTTCATATGGAACATCTGGCTCTCCAGTGTCAGTGTAGTCACTCAGCAACTGCCTCTTATCTGTAATCACAGCCGGCTTTTCAATCAATTCATGTATTAGTGGCGGCCATTCCGGATCAGTCGGCATAAAGAGACGGCTCAAGGCAATAGTAATATCATACATATCGAACCATCTGTACCAATCACACTCTGGATCATCCATCTTCCTTCTTTTATCAGGCCTTAGAGACTCCAGGGCTTTATAAGTGGCCAATGGTGCAATATGGTGAGCAAACTGTCTCGCATGAACATCTTGACAGTCTAGAATGGAGGTGATTATTGTAGTCTGCTCATGATTCTGAACGCCACCTGTGACAAAATGTGTCTTCAATGTCCAAGTAAGCGGCTGGCGATCTGTCTTCAAGGTGGATGTCATAATTGCCCATGGTTCATCTTCATTTTTGCCCGGCCCTTTATACCCCAGGCCGCCTCGTGTGATCAATTTCTGAGGCTTAATAGGCCTAGTCCTACCTTGACAACTGGCACCCAGACCTTTGCCATTTTGATACCCCATTTTCATTAGGATTTTCCAGCCAGGGGTGTTTATCATGCTTTTCTTCTTCTTCCCCTTGGAAGGCAAGGGTGTCATAGCAACTGTCGTGACTGTCTCGGGCGACATTGGCCTTGGGTGAGGGATGTCCAGCGCTGACAGCAATGGCTTGTTGGCAGGCCAGATGGAAGGGACTGATGAAGCCAAGTGTATATCTTCCTCTGGTAGAATTGGCATATTGGTAACTTTGATAATGCGGCCCTTGTGTGGAAACTTGAGGCACTGATGGTTTGTAGAGGGCACTGCATCGAGCTGTTGAATGTAGGGGCGGCCCAGAATGCCATTAAATGTTGGATCCATGTCCAAGACATGAAAGTCTGCTGTGATTGTGGCCGGACCCAAACTGACTTTTAATGTGATCATGCCTAGAGGAGGCTTCTTGGTATTGTCATATGCTGTGACTGTTATGGTAGATGGCCGAATCAGGTTTTCAGGAATGCCACACATCTTCAAAGTGCTCGACGGCAATACATTGATAGATGCCCCAGTCTCCACTAGACATTGTTTCACCGCCACCTTATTAATATAAACCGTGATGCACAGAGCATATTTCCTTGCTGAGAGTGGTGCCAGTTCATGCTCATGAAAAGTAATCGCCGGCTGACTGCTAGCGGGCGTTAATACTGTGGTTATCTGCTCGACCGGAATGTCCTCATTGACCATGACTTTCTGCAGATATTCCTTCAGGGCCATCTGATGAGTGGTTGACATTTTGATTAGTTCTAAAATTGAAATCCTTGCTGGAGTCCGGTCCAAATGTTTCAATAAATCATATTCAGTGCCCGGCACGGACTCTTGCTCCTGTTCTTGTTCATTAGGCCCCTGCACGGGCTCTTGCTCTCTTTGGGGAAAGATGCGCTGGAACATCCGTCCACTGCGGAGCGGGGCCACATTTTGCCGTGCCTCTGTCGGGGCAAGTAAAGGAGGAGGGCTGGAAGAAGAAGATGGTGTATTGGCGTTAAGAAGTGGTGGAGGGGTGTTTGAAGAAGGAGCTCTCGTAAGGGGTGTTGGTGAGGAGTTCAACGAAGAAGCCCCCGCAGGAGGCGTAGGAGTAGGAAAGGGTGCCCGAGTGTGAGAAGAGTTAGTGGGCGGAATGAGGAGAGATCTGGGTATAAAAGATGGGGGAGCCGATGGTGGGGGGATCCTTGCCGGTGAAGGAGTAGTGGTGGCGGGTGTAGCGGGTGTTGGCAACGGGCGGGTAAGGAGTGGTCTAGACGGCGAAGGTGAAGGGTTGGTGGTGGATGGCGGAGTTTGCTGCGTGGTAGGCTGCGGAGGCGGTAGGTGGGTAAGGAGAGGTCGGGTTGGCAAGGCTGGAGAGTTGGTGGGGCGCAAAAGGGAACGGCTTAATTGGGGAGTAGAAGAAGACGGAAGGGTGCACAAGAGGCGCGGAGGTTGATTTGGATTATGATTAAATGCCCCGACAGAGGCGTTTTCTTCATGCCATCCCTGTCCTCTCTCCACCTCACGGAGAGACGTGACGGGGTTCACGTGCTGATTTGGCGGGTGCTCTGGCAATGGATTGTGGACAATCCCCATATCCTGCTGAGGTGCTGGGGCTTGCTGTTGCGACTGTGGAGCTGGTTGCTGTGGCTGCTGAGCCTGCTGTTGCCGAGGAGGCCTTCTTTCTTTCATAGTGGCGATAAACTGTCTCATCTCATCCCAATTAATGCCACCCTGGTCATTTAAATCATAAATGTAATCCTTGAAGTGGAAGCAACGATCAATGTTATGGCCAGGAGAGCGGTGAAAGACACAGTAGCGGGATGTGTCAACATTAGCGGGCCACACTGCCCTTTCCTTTGGTAGCATGAGCAAGTTGGCGGCCATTAAGGCATTGAATACGTCTGGGAGGCTTTCTGGCAATGGAGGATAATGGGCCCTTTTGGGGCCTAGTGGTCTCCTTTGCTGTTGTTGTTGCGGTCCATAGTTAGTGGATGGCGGTACTTGGTGGTATTGTGGCGGAGCTGTAGGGTCTGCGCGGGACGCTTGATTTTGCGGTGGAGCAAAGGAAGGTTGAGGTGCGAATTGGTGTTGTGGTGGTGAGTTGAAGAGAGTGTTTTGCTGTGGAGGTGGTGGGGGTCGTGGGTTAGATTGGCGAAAAGGTGTGGGGTTGCCGACCGCGCCAACCTGCTCATTGATGACGGTGCCCTCAGTCGTGGGCCCGCTATTGTTGACATTTGTATTTTTCTTGAACAACTTTGGCTTTGGTTCAAACATGCCCATGATGGGCGAGTCCTTCATTTGGGTTTGAATATAATGAGCTCTTTCATAGAGCTCCTCCATGGTTGTCAATCTGTTCATGGATAATATGTGCCGGAACTGAGGGGTTGCATTGGATATAATCACCTTAACCTGTTTCGGTTCAGACAACATATCTTTCAACTTTTCGGCCATTGATCGCCACCTATCAGCAAATATTATGAAGTCCTCCTCGGGCTTCATTTTCTCTGCAACCAAATCTGTAACTGAAAGGGAGGGTCCAACCCGGTCCCTGTACTTCTGCAAGAATTTTCTTTGAACCACATCAAAATTGCTGGCATCTGCGGGTTCCAAGGAATAAAACCACTCGAGGGCTGGCCCCTCTAAAGATCTTCTAAACAAATAAGCCAAAGAGGCCTTATTATCTTGCCAAAAGGAGGTCTCGTACATAAAATCCTTCAAATGAATAAAAGGATTGCCGGTTCCATTGTATCGCCGAAAATTCGGCATCTCAGAAGGCGGCAGATGGAAAACTAGCAGTGTAGGGAGAGAGATCTCCAGGGCATTCTTGGCTGCAGTAACTTTCTTAAGTTGTTCTTCCATGCTGGCCAACTTTTGGAGCAGTAGAACATTGGTGTCGGACTCGACCGGGGCCGGATTTTGAATGAAAGAATTCGGTATAGGCGACCGTAGAATTCGGGGAGGTTGGAGAAACTGAGGCCTAACTGCTGAGTAGCTTGCCTGTTATGCCGGCATGGCCGCACCAGGCGTTGGTGGACAAGAGGGGGGTTTGTGCAAGACCGCCTGGTCATTAGTGAGGTGATGGCTACTCTCGGCCGGAGGGGGATTGGAGGATGAAGAGGGAACGGACTTCCCTTTCAAAGCGGCCTGAACTGCCTGCCGCTGGGAGTCATCTAATTGAAATAGAGCATTAATCAAATCGGTAACATTGAAAGATGGGGAGGGGTTCCCCGAAGTGTTGGAGGGTAAAGCCTGAGAAGAGGGCACAATCTCTTGAGTAGTGGTATCAACCACATGAACTTGAGGATAATGAGAATGAGGAGGAGGGTAATTCCCTTCATGATAGATAGAATCTTGGGGAACCTCATATGATTGACCAAAAACGTTCTCTTCCACATCATCATAGGAATATCTGTAGCTTGCCATGTTGATAATCTTACCTGAACGGAGTTGCATGCTTAAAAAGAGAGAAAGCTTTATGAAGGAATTATCACACAATCAATCACCCAATCGAAACAAGCTTAAGCAAATCAACCCAACCAAGTTTATGCAATCAAGTTGAGATGAACGCAAGATTTTAGTGTTATGTTTGAGATTAGAGTGAGTTAAATTGTAGAATAATTCACTCCTCTTTGCAAAGTGAAACCTAGTTTGGATCCAAGTGTAGTCTCCGGGTTAACTAGGTTCTCTCTCTTCTTACCAACGATAGGTTCTCTAAACTCCAGGTACTTCAAAGGTACCACCAGCCCAGCGTCCGTGAGGGAATCCACGGGTGCGGGGACTTACGGAGGTCTTGAAAAAGGGATTTCTGGTCCAAAGAGACGGAATGCTGAATGAAGGGTTGTCCCGATTCCAAGAGAGGTGTGTGGAATCCTAATGTAGAGAGAGGAGGTCTCTCAACCAAATGCCACAAAATGCAGTATAAGATAAGCCAATCATAGCAATATAATCAAATAATCAATGTAAGTATGAATCCAGCATGAATAGACAGAAACAGTAAAGCTCTGTAAACACACAGGAAAGAGGCGACATAGCGGCAGTCGCTACCAACAAAAGAGACGACAGGGTAGCTGTCGTGAATCACTGGGAGAGGCTCTCAGTCAATGCAAAAATGCGCCTTGATGTGGGGCGCTAAATATGATAAAGACTCCTCTGACAGAGGGCGTCAAATGTGAGTGGTGCGCACGATCGAAGAAAAACGCACCTTTGTGCGAGGCGCTACCAAATAAAAAGATGTCTGAGGGGAGGGCGCAAATTCACAGAAGCAGCAGATATGATGAAAGACGGCTTTGTGCAAGACGTTAAATAGAAAACAGACGCCCTGGGTGAAGGCGTTAAATAAAAAGGCGCCTTTGTGAAAGGCGTTAATTCAACAACAACAATAGATTAATCACAAGCTGGCTGATCCCGGGGAGTGTGCAGTGTGCAGTGGAGGGTGCCCGTGGGGCACAAAGGAGGGGTACCGTGGGTACCAAAGGGAAAGGGCACGCGTGGGTGCCAAAGGGGAAAGGGCACACGTGGGTGCCAATAGGAAAGGGGTAATCAACAGAAAAATAGTGGAAGTCCCACCGTGATCGCCAATTTGTGAATCATGGAAAATAATCCACTTTTTAAGAAAAATAAGCAATATGCATAAGCATAAGGAGAATAATGAAAAAGGGAGTAAAAGAGCACGTGGTGCTACTAAGGAGAGTGATCGCCAGAGGGGTTACCTCAATAAGACGGAAAGATGATCGCGAATACCTGGTGATAATAGGATGCGGGATGGATGTGAGTTCCTTCCTCCACCTTCTATCGGCCGGCCGATGAAGGGGGTCTTCCTTTTTGATTACCCTTAAACAAAGAACAAACAAGTAAAAGAAAGAGATCAGCCAAACGTGAGTGTAGTATCAATCCCAAGATGAAAGATAGTGATGAAAGAAGAGCATAAAGTGTGCACCTTTCGTTTGTTTTTAAAACCCCTAGAGAATTAGGGAGAGGAGAAGAGATGCAATGAAAACTAATGCAAGGAAAAGGCTATACGATGATGAGATGAACAGACAACAATGAAGAGAAGAAAAGATCCCTACTGTTCCTGTAAACAGTAAAGGGAAGACACTTTGCTTCGGATGCGGCAGTAGGAGGAAGCAGAAGAGAAATCAATCTCTCAATCTCAATCGCCAGCACCCGTGAAACTCTGTGTGTGTATATCTATGTGTGTATGTATGTATCTCCCCTAACCTCGCGCGAGATCGACCATGCGACTCTTTTATAGGGTCTCGATCACAGATAGACACAGGTTTGGGAAGATAAGAATAGGCAGTGGTCGTCAACGGCAAGGACTCTAGTTCCCAGATCAAGCAAGGTGATCAAGAAAGGCAGGGAACTCTTCAGGAAAGGCGAGTTTAAGCAGGACACGGAAGGGTGAGACACGACCTGCCAAAGGGCGTCAATTCCGAATTGACGACCAGCTCCAGGGTGTTAATTCAAAACACGACCGGGATAAAAGCGTCACTTCCTGGATTCAATTTTGGTAACAAAACCTTCTTAATTTGAAAAATTGTAAAGAGACGCCTGAAGCAAAGGCATTAAACAAAAACACGCCCTATGGAAGGACGTTAATCATTGATTTTCCAATTTGGGCGATACTCGTAAAATACCAGGAATTGACGCCCTTCCATGTGGTCGTCCTTTCTTAAGAACACGCCCCAGATTAGGTCGCTATTTAAAACACGCCCTTCTTCAAGTCGTTAATCACCAAAAACCCAAGAATAAATCACAAAAACCCATAAAAATAGAAAAACTTTATATTATGAAAATATTGAAGTTCACTTTGGGGCGTTATCATGGTGACATGAGATTTGATCAATAAAGCATCAATTTTGGCGTGTCTACAAGTGGCACGCCCCCATGGGGCTTCAGCGGCACACCCCCTTGGGGGGTCTTCAGCGGTACACCCCCCCTTGGGGGGGTCTTCAGCGGCACACCCCCCTTTGGGGGTTCTTCAGCGGTACACCCCCCTTGGGGGGGTCTTCAGCGGCACACCCCCTTGGGGGGTCTTCAGCGGCACGCCCCCATGGGGCTTCAGCGGCACACCCCCTTGGGGGGTGTTCAGCGGCACACCCCCCTGGGGGGGTCTTCAGCGGCACACCCCCTTGGGGGGTCTTCAGCGGCACGCCCCCATGGGTCTTCAGCTGCACACCCCCCTTGGGGGGGTCTTCAGCGGCACGCCCCCATGGGTCTTCAGCGACACATCCCCTTGGAGGGGGGCCTTCAACGGCACGCAGTTTGCCCCCTTCAACGACACGTTTGGGCAACTTCCAGCGGCACGACTTTTGCCCTTTACCACGGCACGCTTGTTCAGCTCGCCACCGGCACAGTGCCGGGGGGGGGGGGGGGGGTTTTCAACGGCCAAACGACGTGCTGCCCATGCCCTACGCATCTTCGGCGCGCAGTGGTCGGTCCGAGGTGTCAGCCAAGGATTGGGCCACGCAGGCTACTCCCCTGACAGCCAGGACAGGGGAAGTCAAACCCCATCATGATCGGCTGCTTCCCGCCTCCGACTGCCGTGCTCAAAGGCTCCCGCCGCTGTGAGTATAAAGGAGGTCCGCTTTGACAGAAAAAAAAGAAGGGGGGGGGGCAGAAGGAAGAGGAGACGGAAAGGCTGGAGAGGAACACACACACAGACAGAGGGAGAGACATACGCAAGAGAGGAAGAGAAGAGGAGGGAGAAGAAGAAGGGCTCCGGCGTGAGTCTCCTCCGACGGCCACCGGGCAGAAGAGAGAGTAAGAAAGAAGGAGGGCTGAATGTAACAGGGGAAGGTGCGGGGGAACGAGCGGTGGACGCTTGTCCCCGCTTCAATCCCCAACACTTTCCCTTCCATGGTTTTCCCTGTTTTCTTCCTCCCTTCATCTTGTATTTTGCTTTTCTTCCTTGCCCGTAGCCTTAACTCGGGCGTGCTCGGCAATGTACATGGGTGGCTACGGCCCCTTGCTCCCCATGAATGAAAATCACCCTCTTTGGGTTTCTTTGTTATTTTTTTGGTTTATGCCCGTTTTCACGGTGTATGATGTGTTGTCCGTTTCTTCCCCCATCTCTCTATTTCTCCGATGCTTTTGGGGTCTCCATGTCAATACGATCGCTCCCGTATGATCCTTGGCCTTTCGGGTTCTTTGCCCTCCCCTATGGCCAGTAGCTATGCCAACCTGCCTGAGGGGAGGAAAACCCTCCTTCTCTCTTAGAACACCTAGTCGCCAGCAGTCTATCCCGGGGCTTTCCTCTACCGGTACGCACCTCTTGGCCCTCAGTGGCACACCCCGTTGGCCCTTGGCCGGTACACCCTTTTGGCCCTCAGCTACATACCTTTTAGGCCCTCAGTGGCACACTTTCTGGCCCCCAGCGGTACACCCTTAGCCGCCAACCCCCAGCCCATTCTGTCTAGTATTAGAGGTATTCCGTTCACGGTTTTCCCTGTGTTTTCTGAGGTTTTATAAAGGTGTTGCTGCCTCCGGGTGCCCACCTCCAGTTGTTGGGTTCCGCCACTCCGTGTGGGCGCGTTCCCTTGATCTCCCTTACGCCCGGGTCAAGGGGAGATGCTGCCGAATTTTTGTCAGAAAATGATAAATATATATTAAAAGGCACAAGGAAGCAACAAACACATGGAACGATTAATGATGGAACCTTCCAATTGATTAAGCCGCTGCCGGCACCATGACGAGAACCGGACCAATTAACAACCTGGTAGCCCGAACGTCTGATCTGCGAGAAGAGGCCGAACGGAATAGAGCAAGGAAAAGGAGAAGCTTATATAAAACTGCATAGAAATTAAGAAAGGATGAAAAGAAAAGCCTTAAAACAAATAACAGAAGAGTGGGCCTTCACCTCCACCCTTGTTTCAACCTTCACCGTTACACTCCCACCACCCTCCTTTTTATCCTTCACCGGTACACCCCTTTTAACCCCCAGCGGTACGCCCCTTTTGGCCTCCAGCGGTACACCCTCATCACCCCCCAGCGGTACACCCTCATCATCCCCCTTAACATTTCCAACCCCAAACCGCCTTCAGTGGTACGCCCTTCCCAACCTCCAACGGCACACTCCAGAGAGCCTTCAGCTGTACACCCTCCCCATCTTCAGCGGCACACTCTAACGGCCCTTCAACGACACAACCTCCTGGCCCTTTCAGCGGCACACTCCTTCCCATTGCCTCTCCCTCATCACCCCCAGCGGTACACCCTCATCCACCGTCTCAGTGGAACCCAATGTATAGACTTGGCAGATTGACGCACAAACACAGCAACAAGCAATGTATAGACTTCGAGCTGCAGCCAAGGGACAACGAACAGACTTTGCGTTGCAGCGTACAAACTTTGGGCCAGCCAATGTATAGACTTCATGCTGCAACGTACAGACTTTGTGCTGCAGCGTACAGACTTTGTGCCAGCCAATGTATAGACTTCATGCTGCAACGTACAGACTTTGTGCTGCAGTGTACAGACTTTGGGCCAGCCAATGTATAGACTTCATGCGGCAACATACAGACTTTGTGCTGCAGCGTACAGACTTTGGGCCAGCCAATGTATAGACTTCATGCTGTAACGTACAGACTTTATGCTGCAGCGTACAGACTTTGGGCCAGCTAATGTATAGACTTCATGCTGCAACGTACAGACTTTGTGCCGCAGCGTACAGACTTTGGGCCAGCCAATGTATATACTTCATGCTGCAACGTACAGACTTTGTACTGCAGTGTACAGACTTTGGGCCAACCAATGTACAGACTTCATGTCGTAATGTACAGACTTTGAGCTGGAATGTACATATTTTAAGATGTAATGTATAGACTTTGAGCAGCCAATGTACAGACTTTGAGCTGCAGTCAATAGGCCGATGTACGGACTCTGAGCTGCAGCCGATGAACAATGTATAGACTTCGAGTTGCCCAGTGTGCAGACTTTGAGCTGCAGCCAATGAACGATGTATAGACTTTGAGTCGCCCAGTGTATAGACTTTGAACTGCAGCCAAAGGGCAATGTATAGACTTTGAATTGGCCAATGTACAGACTTTGGGCAGCCAATGTATAGACCTCGAGCTGCAGTCAATAGGCAACGTACATACTTTGAGCTGAAGGATGTATAGACTTGATATGCTGGTTGAATAGACAATGTACAAACTTTGGGGTTGATGAATGTACAGATTTTATTTTATCCCCCCTTTTTCTTCGCCGATGCACTCTCCAGGCTCCCCCCCAGCGGTACATTGCCTTAAAGCTTCCACCGGTACACCCTCCTTAAGCCCTTCAGCGGCATACAGCTCCAGCCCTTCGCCGGCACACCTCTGCCCTCCTTCGCCGGTACACCACCTTTGGCCCTTCAGCGGCACCCATCCCCAGCCCTTCGCCGGCACACTCTCCTGCCCACCTTCCTTCAGCGGTGCACCTTTTTTTTAGCCCCTCTTTCAACCCACCAAGGGTCAACTCTCCCCCAAAAAAATATATAATAAATATATATATATATAATACATGAATACACATATATATATACATATAGGCATCTAATGGCAGCACCGACAAACTAATAAAAGTCATGATGAATAAATAAACCTGGATATATCCGCATAAAAAAAATGATGACAAATGAAATGAGTGGTAATAATAATTATAATAAAAAGGGGGGGGGGGCAATAATAGCAGTGAGCAAGACGAGGGAGATCACCCGGAACAGATGCGGAAAAAGGAATAAGCAACGGGGTGATAAGAACAATAATGATAAAACATTGTAAGGTATTAATAATTCTACATTGCAGCCCCCTCTCTCCGTGACTCGACGCAGAAGGAATAGTGACGTCGCCCTCTCAGGTCGGGCCCGAGTCTTGGGAATCATTCTGATATGGCCAGGCCCCGACCTGGTCTCGGGCCGACATTCTAATCAAGACCGGATTCGTTTCTCGCTCCAGATCCCTTTCGAGCCATCATTAAAATCGCCGTGCATGCGGCAGACATTCGGACGGATTCGCCCCGGTTTTCCTTCACGTTTCCATCACGGACCCGTGTCCGAACATGAAAAGGTCCACGAGTGACCGACATGGCCAGTGGCTCGCATCCTAATGCGTACTTTGGTGTGATTTTCTCCTGTCTCTTTCTCGCGCAATTAGCATTATTCTTTTCGGCCGCAGGGCCCCTAATTTCGGTAATTAATCAAGGGTATTCCCTCGTATGGGGGATGTAAATGACGTCGCGACCTTTACGGCACGACGGGATCTGGTCCCGACACGAACCACACAATCGTCTGACGAAGTCAGGTCGAGCGCACCATGGGCTCCTCGGGGCCCGAATAAATTGTCACTTCGGGGACTGGCACGCCCACGCACTTAATAAACCAACCAACGACCAGATGAGGATCCGCCGAGCGAAAAAGTGCATCCACAGTGTTACTGCGTATTTTTCAGGGGGGATCCGCGTGACCCCTACTGAGCCAGTGACACGTGGCTCACCCCTGATCTTTCAGGTGGGGTGGCATTGTTCGTTTTGCTTCCGCGTGGTTCCTGGAGTGTGTGTGCTCGTTGCATGCCGTTGCTGCCAACTGGTACCTGCGTCGGGCTACCCCCGACTTCTTGGTACGTTTTTCCTTTCTGTCAACTGTACTGTGCTAGACTTGTTGTCTTTAGCTTTGGACTGACTCTGGGTTATAATTGTTAATTTGAACAGTTAATTAAAAAGTAATTTTATTTCTGCTACTTTAGCAAACCTATCTAATGAAATTTAATTGCTTACCATACTATCCCTATGGCTTCAATGTACTCTACACGTGTGGTGCGGATGCCAGGGCGATCAGTGACATGTCGGTGAATCGACGGTGCCATACGCGGAGCACCAAGTGGACTACTTCGGCTTCCCTTCAAATTAGGGACAATTTGGCTTCAATTTGGATCTTTTTGCATTGAAATTGGGCTTGTAATGAACATTCTACTTGGGTTTTCATAATGGGCTGGTTGTAAGGCTCTTAAAGGGCCAATTGGTTAAGGCCCTTAAGCATTCCTTAAGAAAGGAGTGGCCTTGGTCCATTGTAATGGATCCATAAGCCATGCATGGCCCAATTGGGCTTCCTTCCTACATGGACTATCTAGATTGGGCTATCTAGAATGGGCTCCCTTCACTCATGGGCTCTATGGAAAGGGCTAAACAAGAATGATGGAGTGGGCTTAAGCCATGGCCAAATGGCCCAATTGGAGGCCCAAGTAGGGGGCGCCCCCTATTTTGTCATATTAGGCTAGTTGTTTGAATTTCTTTTCTTTCCACCTTCATTTATCACATGGAGCATTCAAATGGCTGCTGGTCAAATATAAAATTGGCTGCTACCTACCACCTTTACCTTGAATTTCAAAGGTAGGTGAGCAACCATGTCCCCTTGTCTCCCATTCCCTTTCACCAAGTGTCATGATCCATGCACACCCCCCCTCTCCCTTCTTGAATCCCACGCAGCCCCCTCCCCTCTACCCCTTGCCATTGTCTATTTAAAGGCATGTATAGTGTTTGTGCACAAGTTAATGAAAGTTTTCTGAAAGAAAGTTTGTTTAAGAGAGTGATTCTCTTGTTCTTCATTGGGTGTGACTCCCTTGGTTCTGTCCTGTGACGGGACATAATTGGGTCATGTGACTCGACCCCGTATCCCCCTATTCCTCTTATCTTCTTCTTCCACAAAAAATCCCAGTGATACCTCTACAAGTTAGGAAAATTTCAGCGCTGGTTTTGCGTCAATCGGAGTTTGTGAGCGATGGCAGTAGTTCGTTTCGTGGAGGCGCGCAGATCGGTCCCTCATTGCTGCCCAGATCTGGAGATGACTGTGTTTTAATTTCTCCAGCCCAACCCCGACGCCATCTGAAGCTGGTTCCTGAAGAGAGATCGTAGGATTTCGAGTCGTCTTCACGTTGCCGCTGGTCTTGCCTCGATCTGATCACCGTGCTGTTCGTGGCGGCGATTCTCATGAGATCGCTCAAGAGATCTGAGCAGATCCGGCCCCAAACCAGAGCCTGTTGTGCCCCTTGTGCTTTGATGAATGTGGTGTTTTAATGATAGCAACATGAATGAGTCACCACATTGAATGATAGCAACATGAATGTTTATAACTGATATGAATGTTTATAACTGATATACTCTGTCGAAAATGCATATCTGATATACTCTGTGGAAAATGCATATGACTGTGACTGGTATATTCTTTGGAGAATGCTTGAGTATGTTATATCTGATCTATTCTGTGGAGAATGCATGAGCGTGTTAAATCATGCAGTGTTCCATACTAAGTGCATAATGTGTTTTGTGCTTGAATTAAGATCATGCATTGCTTCTTCTGTGCATATACTGCATCAGTGCACTTAGATGGGTCGACCCCCTTCCTTGATGTGTCGACTCCCTCAGAACACAAGTCTATACAACTGTCCATCCTATTTAGTGTCTCATGCAGCGTCAACGCAGTAAGTGTTGTAGACACGCCAAAATTGACGCTTTGTTGATCAAATCTCATGTCACTATGTTAACGCCCCAAAGTGAACTTCAATATTTTTATAATATAAAGTTTTTCTATTTTTGTGTGTTTTTGTGATTTATTCTTGGGTTTTTGGTGATTCACGACTTGAAGAGGGGCGTGTTTTAAATAGCGACCTAATCTGGGGCGTGTTCTTAAGAAAGGACGACCACAGGAAGGGCGTCAATTCCTGGTATTTTACGAGTCCCACCCCGATTGAAATCAATGATTAACGTCCTTCCATAGGGCGTGTTTTTGTTTAACGCCTTTGCTTCAGGCGTCTTTTCGCAATTTTCAAATAAAGAAGGTTTTATTACCAAAATTGAATCCAGGAAGTGACGCCTTGATCCCGGTCGTGTTTTGAATTAACGCCCTTGAGCAGGTCGTCAATTCTGAATTGACGCCCTTTGGTAGGTCGTGTCTCACCCTTTCGTGTCCTTCTTAAACTCGCCTTTCCTGAAGAGTTCCCTGCCTTTCTTGATCACCTTGCTCGATCTGGGAACTAGAGTCCTTGCCGTTAACGACCACTGCCTATTCTTATCTTCCCAAATCTGTGTCTATCTGTGATCGAGACCCTATAAAAGAGTCCCCTGGTTGATCTCGCGCGAGGTTAGAGAGACAGATATACGCATAGACGCACACACATACAGAGGTTCACGGGTGCTGGTGATTGAGATTAAGAGCTATTGATTCTCTTCTGCTTCCTCCTGCTGCCACATCCGAAGCAAAGTGTTTTCCCTTTACTGTTTACAGGAACAGCAGGGATCTTTTCTTCTCTTCGTTGTTGTTTGTCATCTCATCATCGTATAGCCTTTTCCTTGCATTAGTTTTATTGCATCTCTCCTCTCCCTAATTCTCTAGGGGTTTTAAAATAAACAAAAGGTGCACGCTTTATGCTCTTCTTTCATCACCATCTTTCATCTTGGGATTGATACTACACTCACGTTTGGCTGATCTCCTTTTCTTTTACTTGTTTGTTCTTTGTTTAAGGGTAATCAAAGAGGAAGACCCCCTTCATCGGCCGGCCGATAGAAGGTGGAGGAAGGAACCCACATCCATCCCGCATCCTATTATCACCAGGTATTCGCGATCATCTTTCTTCTTATTGAGGTAACCCCTCTGGCGATCACTCTCCTTAGTAGCACCACGTGCTCTTTTACTCCCTTTTTCATTATTCTTCTTATGCATATGCTTATTATATTTTTTGTCTTAAAAGTGGATTATTTTCCATGATTCACAAATTGGCGATCACGGTGGGACTTCCACTATTTTTCTTTTGATTACCCCTTCCTATTGGCACCCACGTGTGCCCTTTCCTATTGGCACCCACGTGTGCCCTTTCCCCTTTGGCACCCACGCGTGCCCTTTCCCTTTGGTACCCACGGTACCCCTCCTTTGTGCCCCACGGGCACCCTCCACTGTGCACACTGCACACTCCCCGGGATCAGCCAGCTTGTGATTAATCTATTGCTGTTTTTGAATTAACGCCTTTCACAAAGGTGCCTTTTTATTTAACGCCTTCATCCAGGGCGTCTGTTTTCTGTTTAACGTCTTCCACGAAGGCGTCTTTCATCATATCTGCTGCTTCTGTGAATTTGCGCCCTCCCCTCGGGCGTCTTTTTATTTGGCAGCGCCTCGCACCAAGGCGCGTTTTTCTTCGATCGTGCGCACCACTCATATTTGACGCCCTCTGTCAGAGGCGTCTTTATCATATTTAGCGCCCCACATCAAGGCGCGTTTTTGCATTGTCTGTGAGCCTCTCCCAGTGATTCACGACAGCTACGCTGTCGTCTCTTTTGTTGGTAGCGACTGCCGCTACGTCGCCTCTTTCCTGTGTGTTTACAGAGCTTTGCTGTTTCTGTCTATTCATGCTGGATTCATACTTACATTGATTATTTGATTATATTGCTGTGATTGGCTTATCTTATACTGCATTTTGTGGCATTTGGTTGAGAGACCTCCTCTCTCTACACTAGGATTCCACACACCTCTCTTGGAATCGGGACAACCCTCCATTGAGCATTCCGTCTCTTTGGACCGGAAATCCCTTTTCCAAGACCTCCGTAAGTCCCCGCACCCGTGGATTCCCTCACGGACGCTGGGCTGGTTGTACCCTTGAAGTACCCGGAGTTTAGAGAACCTATCGTTGGTAAGAAGAGAGAGAACCTAGTTAACCCGGAGACTACACTTGGATCCAAACTAGGTTTCACTTTGCAAAGAGGAGTGAATTATTCTGCAATTTAACTCACTCTAATCTCAAACATAACACTAAAATCTTGCGTTCATCTCAACTTGATTGCATAAACTTGGTTGGGTTGATTTGCTTAAGCTTGTTTCGATTGGGTGATTGATTGTGTGATAATTCCTTCATAAAGCTTTCTCTCTTTTTAAGCATGCAACTCCGTTCAGGTAAGATTATCAACATGGCAAGCTACGGATATTCCTATGATGATGTGGAGAGAACGTTTTTGGTCAATCATATGAGGTTCCCCAAGATTCTATCTATCATGAGGGAATTACCCTCCTCCTCATTCTCATTATCCTCAAGTTCATGTGGTTGATACCACTACTCAAGAGGTTGTGCCCTCTTCTCAGGCTTTACCCTCCAACACTTCGGGGAACCCCTCCCCATCTTTCAATGTTACTGATTTGATTAATGCTCTATCTCAATTAGATGACTCCCAGCGGCAGGCAGTTCAGGCCGCTTTGAAAGGGAAGTCCGTTCCCTCTTCATCCTCCAATCCCCCTCCGGCCGAGAGTGGCCATCACCTCACTAATGACCAGGCGGTCTTGCACAAACCCCCCTCTTGTCCACCAACGCCTGGTGCGGCCATGCCGGCCCAACAGGCAAGCTACTCAGCGGTTAGGCCTCAGTTTCTCCAACCTCCCCGAATTCTACGGACGCCTATACCGAATTCTTTCATTCAAAATCCGGCCCCGGTCGAGTCCGACACCAATGTTCTACTGCTCCAAAAGTTGGCCAGCATGGAAGAGCAACTTAAGAAAGTTACTGCAGCCAAGAATGCCCCGGAGATCTCTCTCCCTACACTGCCAGTTTTCCATCTGCCGCCTTCTGAGATGCCGAATTTTCGGCGATACAATGGAACTGGCAATCCTTTTGTTCATTTGAAGGATTTCATGTACGAGACCTCCTTTTGGCAAGATAATAAGGCCTCTTTGGCTTATTTGTTTAGAAGATCTTTAGAGGGGCCAGCCCTCGAGTGGTTTTATTCCTTGGAACCCGCAGATGCCAGCAATTTTGATGTGGTTCAAAGAAAATTCTTGCAGAAGTATAGGGACCGGGTTGGACACTCCCTTTCAGTTACAGATTTGGTTGCAGAGAAAATGAAGCCCGAGGAGGACTTCATAATATTTGCTGATAGGTGGCGATCAATGGCCGAAAAGTTGAAAGATACGTTGTCTGAACCGGAACAGGTTAAGATGATTATATCCAATGCAACCCCTCAGTTCCGGCACATATTAGCCATGAACAGATTGACAGCCATGGAGGAGCTTTATGAAAGAGCTCGTTATATTCAAACCCAAATGAAGGATTCGCCCATCATGGGCATGTTTGAACCAAAGCCAAAGTTGTTCAAGAAAAATACAAATGTCAACAATAGCGGGCCCACGACTGAGGGCACCGTCATCAATGAGCAGGTTGGCGCGGTCGGCAACCCCACACCTTTTCGCCAATCTAACCCACGACCCCGCCACCTCCATCACAAGGCACCCTCTTCAATTCACCCCCACAACACCAATTTACTCCTCAACCTTCCTTGCTCCTCCACAAAACCAAGCGCCCCACGCAGATCCCTCAGCTCCGCAACAGTACCACCAAGTACCGCCACCCACTAACTATGGACCGCAACAACAACAGCAAAGGAGACCACTTGGCCCCAAAAGGGCCCATTATCCGCCATTGCCAGAAAGTCTCCCAGATATATTCAATGCCTTGATGGCCGCCAACTTGCTCATGCTACCAAAGGAAAGGGCCGCGTGGCCCGCTAATGTTGACACGTCCCGCTACTGTGTTTTCCACCGCTCTCCTGGCCATAATGTCGACCATTGCTTCCATTTCAAGGACTATATTTATGATTTGAATGACCAGGGTGGCATTAATTGGGACGAGATGAGACAGTTTATCGCCACTATGAAAGAAAGAAAGCCTCCTCGGCAACAGCAGGCTCAGCAGCCACAGCAACCAGCTCCACAGCCGCAACAGCAAGCTCCAGCACCTCAGCAGGATATGGGGATTGTCCACAATCCACTGCCGGAGCACCCGCCAAATCAGCACGTGAACCCTGTCACGTCTCTCCGTGAGGTGGAGAGAGGACAGGGATGGCATGAAGAAAACGCCTCTGTCGGGGCATTTAATCATAATCCAAATCAACCTCCGCGCCTTTTGCGCACGCTTCCTTCTTCTTCTACTCCCCAATTGAGCCGAGCTCTTCTACGCCCCGTTAATCCACCTGCTCCCACCAATTCTCCATCCTTGCCAACCCGATCTCTCCTTACCCGCTTACCGCCTCCGCAGCCTACCACGCAGCAAACTCCGCCATCCACCACCAACCCTTCACCTTCGCCGTCTAGACCACTCCTTATCCGCCCGTCGCCAACACCCGCTACACCACCACCACTACTCCTTCACCGGCAAGGATCCCCCCACCATCGGCTCCCCCATCTTTTATACCCAGATCTCTCCTCATTCCGCCCACTAACTCTTCTCACACTCGGGCACCCCTTCCTACTCCTACGCCTCCTGCGGGGGCTTCTTCTTGAACTCCTCACCAACACCCCTTACGGGAGCTCCTTCTTCAAACACCCCTCCACCACTTCTTAACGCCAATACACCCTCTTCTTCTTCCAACCCTCCTCCTTTACTTGCCCCGACAGAGGCACGGCAAAACGTGGCACCGCTCCGCAGTGGACGGATGTTCCAGCGCATCTTTCCCCAAAGAGAGCAAGAGCCCGTGCAGGGGCCTAATGAACAAGAACAGGAGCAAGAGTCCGTGCCGGGCACTGAATATGATTTATTGAAACATTTGGACCGGACTCCAGCAAGGATTTCAATTTTAGAACTAATCAAAAGGTCAACCACTCATCAGATGGCCCTGAAAGAATATTTGCAGAAGGTCATGGTCAATGAGGACATTCCGGTCGAGCAGATAACCACAGTATTAACGCCCGCTAGCAGTCAGCCGGCGATTACTTTTCATGAGCATGAACTGGCACCACTCTCAGCAAGGAAATATGCTCTGTGCATCACGGTTGATATTAATAAGGTGGCGGTGAAACAATGTCTAGTGGACACTGGGGCATCTATCAATGTATTGCCGCCGAGCACTTTGAAGATGTGCGGCATTCCTGAAAACCTGATTCGGCCATCTACCATAACAGTCACAGCATATGACAATACCAAGAAGCCTCCTCTAGGCATGATCACATTAAAGGTTAGTTTGGGTCCAGCACAATCACGGTCGATTTCACATTTTGGACATGGATCCAACATTCAATGGCATTCTGGGCCGCCCCTACATTCAACAGCTCGATGCAGTGCCCTCTACAAATCATCAGTGCCTTAAGTTTCCACACAAGGGCCGCATTATCAAAGTTACCAGTATGCCAATTCTGCCAGAGGAAGATATACACTTGGCTTCATCAGTTCCTTCTATTTGGCCTGCCAACAAGCCGTTGCTATCAATGCTAGACCTCCCTCACCCACGGCCAATGTCGCCCGAGACAGTCACGACAGTTGCTATGACACCCTTGCCTTCCAAGGGGAAGAAGAAGAAAAGCATGATAAACACCCCTGGCTGGAAAATCCTAATGAAAATGGGGTATCAAAACGGCAAAGGTCTGGGTGCCAGTTGTCAAGGCAGGACTAGGCCTATTAAGCCTCAGAAATTGATTACACGAGGCGGCCTGGGCTACAAAGGGCCGGGCAAAAATGAAGATGAACCATGGGCAGTTATGACATCCACCTTGAAGACAGATCGCCAGCCGCTTACTTGGACATTGAAGACACATTTTGTCACAGGTGGCGTTCAGAATCATGAGCAGACTACAATAATCACCTCCATTCTAGACTGTCAAGATGTTCATGCGAGACAGTTTGCTCGCCATATTGCACCATTGGCCACTTATAAAGCCCTGGAGTCTCTAAGGCCTGATAAAAGAAGGAAGATGGATGATCCAGAGTGTGATTGGTACAGATGGTTCGATATGTATGATATTACTATTGCCTTGAGCCGTCTCTTTATGCCGACTGATCCGGAATGGCCGCCACTAATACATGAATTGATTGAAAAGCCGGCTGTGATTACAGATAAGAGGCAGTTGCTGAGTGACTACACTGACACTGGAGAGCCAGATGTTCCATATGAAGAAGGTTTTACAATAGATAGGCTGTGGGCCGGCCTCTTTTCCCTCACTTCATGCATCCGTCTCTTCTTGTTTCTCTACATTCTCAATTGTTCTCTCGCGTGCCGAGACCGCCGCCAATTATGATCAGCTTTTCTCCAGATTCACTGCAGATTTCTCTCCCGATTCCTCCCTTGCTCCTCGAGCAATTCTCCAAACTCTCCATCACACCCCCGCGCGGGTCATCTCTGATTCAATCTTTCTCCAAACTTTCAATCTCCACTCCTCCTGCTATTCTCCCTTCACATTGCTTTCTTCTAGAAAAGGAAAATAAAAATGAAGATAAAGATAAAAACGAAAAAAAAATGCCAAAATTCCAACTCTTCAGTCCTCCATCTCCGTTGAGGAGACTTCTTATCTCTTTTCCGAGTGTGTCCCGACCCAGGGGCCACTCTTCCATGATTCATTGATAAATCTTTTCTCCCCCTCTGGTGAGGGGTCTCCTTCTGTATCACCTCCTGTATCCACTTTTTCACCTCCTTCCTTCAATCAAGCTAGTTGTTCTTCTTCTTCTAATAAAATTCATGGGGTAGATTTTCATAAGAAATCCAAGGGTAAGCAGATTCCGCGTAGATTTTTGTTGGAGTTAGCCAGAAGATGCCAGGCTTGTTTAGCTCTTCCGAATTTTTGAGAAATCCGATCATCCTGCCAGAGTTGGAATATGAGGATACTAATGTTTCTTATGAGGGTTTTGGTGTCTATGAAATTATGAATGATGAAGACCCTATTGAAGAGGGGGATGAAAGTTATGAAGAATATGAGGACGAGGCTGATGCCTTTGCCAGTGGTATGAGAAGATTTGATGAACCATCAGCCTCAGTAGAAGAGCCTACCAAAGAAATAAATTTGGGTACGGAAGAAGACCCTAGGATTGTCCTCATCAGCAAGAATTTGCCGCCCTCCGAAGAGGAGGCGCTTATTTTGGTACTTCAAGAATACAAGGACACGTTTGCGTGGAGTTATGAAGATATGCCTGGATTAGACCCTGCGCTCGTTGAACATCGGCTTACACTTAAGCCAGGATCTGTCCCGATCAAACAACGGTTGAGACGTTTCCACCCTAACATGGCTTTAAAGATGAAAGAAGAGGTCGACAAGCTTCATAAGGCTAGATTTGTTAGAGTTGTCCTCTATCCTAACTGGGTGGCTAACATCGTCCCAGTCATGAAGAAAGATGGAAAGGTTCGGATTTGTATAGACTTTCGGGACCTCAACCGTGCGTGTCCTAAAGATGACTTCCCCCTCCCTCATATTGATGTTCTGATTGATAATACGGCAGGATTTGAGACTCTCTCTTTCATGGATGGTTTTTCAGGTTATAATCAGATTCGCCTGGCTGAAGAAGACCAAGAGAAGACATCATTCACTACACCATGGGGTACTTACTGCTATGTGGTCATGCCTTTTGGACTCAAGAATGCTGGAGCCACCTATCAGAGGGCTATGATGGCAATTTTTCATGATATGATCCATATTTATATTGAGGTGTATGTGGATGACCTGGTAGTAAAATCAAGGACAAGGATTGAGCATCCTGGGGTTCTAGCTAAAGTCTTGCAAAGATCACGAGAGTATCAATTGAAAATGAACCCCAAGAAGTGTGTATTTGGCGTTTCATCAGGGAAATTGCTTGGATTTATTGTTAGCAAAAGGGGAATTGAAGTTGATCCCAATAAGGCGAAGGCCATCAGAGACATGCCTCCTCCCAAGAATTTGAAGGAAGTTCGAGGATTAATCGGGAGGTTGCAATTTATTCGCCGCTTCGTCTCCCAGCACTCACAAAGATGCAGGCCGTTTTACGAGCTTACTAAGCCGGGGGTCAAGTTTAATTGGGATGACAAGTGTCAGGCAGCTTTTGACGGATTGAAGGATTATCTGGCCAATCCTCCTGTCCTGAGGCCGCCAATTCCAGGCAAACCACTTATCCTCTATGTTTCTGTCCTGGATGACTCTGTAGGTGCTGTCCTAGCTCAAGTGGATGAAGAAGGGAAGGAGAGGGCAGCATACTACTTGTCTAAACTTCTAAACCCTTGTGAGCAGAGGTACTCAGCCATGGAGAAGACTTGCGCTGCTTTAGTCTGGGTAGTTCAGAAGTTAAAACACTATTTCTTAGCTCACGAGGTTCACCTCATTGCTCGCATGAATCTGATTAAATTCCTTCTTGAAAAATCTGTTCTTACCGACCGATTAGCACGCTGGCAAAGCTTCCTTTCACAGTTCGACATCACTTACGTTCAACAGAAAGCAATCAAAGGTTACGCCATTGCCGAACATCTTGCTCACCACCCTCTCCCTCGATTTGATCCTGTCAATTCGAGTTTCCAGATGAAGAACTGATGTCCATTAATCAACCCCACGATCCTATGTGGACATTACATTTTGATGGAGCTCTAAATTCCCAAGGAAGAGGGATCGTCATGGTTCTTTTAACACCAGAAGGGGTCACCATCCCATTTGCTGCTCAGCTTACTTTCCCTGTCACAAACAACATAGCGGAGTATGATGCTCTTTTGGCCGGCCTTCAAACCGCTCATAGATATGGTGTTACCCAATTACGAATTGTTGGTGATAGTCAGCTCATTCTGCGCCAGGTGCTTGTCAAGTGCCGCACTATCAATCCTAAGCTCAAGCCCTACCAGGAACTTGCTTCAGCTTATGCCAAACTCTTTACCAAGTTAATCTTCATTCATGTCCTCGAAGCCAGAACATCCTAGCCGACGCTCTTGCCTCTTTGGCCTCTGCTCTAGTCTTCCCTCCTGAGCGTGATTTTCATGTTCCTCTCATTCATCAGCGTGACACTCCAGCTATTAAGGATCGTGCATTCCTCGATATTAGGGATAAGGTGCTCGAGAAGGTCAGGCGGAGTGAAGCTCTTAAAGGCAAAGAGGTCATGCTTGTTAGATTGGCAAGAAGAATTGGCTGATGAAGAGAAACCTTGGTATTATGAGATTGCCAGGTATTGCAATGATCAGTCCTATCCCGAGGAGGCCACAGCAGAAGAGAAGAAAGCAATTAGAAGAGTGGCTCAACGTTATGTTTTGGTTGGAGGTGTGCTCTATAGGAGAGGGCTCACGGGTGTTTTATTAAGATGCCTCGACGACGATGAATCTTGGAAGGTTGTGGAAGAGGCGCATTCAGGAGTGTGTGGTGGTCATGTGAACAGCCAGATGCTAGCTAAGAAGATCCTTAGGCTAGGTTTCTATTGGCCAACTCTAGAAGAGGATTGCTCCATCTATGTTCGAAGGTGTGTTAAGTGCCAACTGCACGCCGACAAAATTCATTCTCCTGCTTCTTCACTCCATCCTATGTCCTCCCCATGGCCTTTCTCCATGTGGGCTTTTGATATCATTGGACCTCTTGGTGATTCGAACCTCCTGACCAAGCAAAAGTCGTTCATCCTGACGGCAACGGAATACTTCACCAAGTGGGCGGAAGCGGAAGCATTCGTGGAGATCAAAGCATCAACTGTCTGCAAGTTCATAATGAAGAACATCATCGCAAGGTTCGGCATCCCGAGTACCATCGTCACCGACAATGGACCTCAATTCATCTCTCAAGAGCTCAAGGATCTCTGCAACAGGTATAACATTGCATTGCATCATTCTTCTCCCTATTATCCGCAGGGCAATGGCCAGGCAGAGGCCACTAATAAAACTTTGATCAAAATCGTTAAAAAGACGTGTGAGGCTAATAAATTTTCGGATTGGCCAGACAAGCTAGTTGAAGCTCTCTGGGCCTATCGCACTTCCATTCGTACCCCTACTGGGCAAACCCCTTTCGCCCTTACTTATGGAATGGAGGCGGTAGTCCCTTATGAGATTCTCATTCCATCTCTGCGAGTACAATTGGACAAGGAACTCTCTATTGATGAGCGTCGTGATTCACTCCTTGCCCAGTTGGAACTCCTAGATGAGAAGCGTCTGGTCGCCGCTGAGCATGCGCGTGTTTATCAAAACAGGCTGTCACGTTTTTATCAAAAGAAAGTAATTGAGAGAAAATTCAAAGTCGGTGAGATGGTAATCAAGAGAATCTTTGTAAAGCCTGGTGGGCCCCGCTCAAAACTCCAACCAAACTGGGAAGAACCATTCGTCATAAAAGATGTTTATCCTGGCAATGCTTATAAACTGATTAATGCTGAAGGACAAGAGCTAACTCATCCTTGGAATGGTCTGTACCTTAAGAAATACTATCCCTAATTCAAAATCCAACAAAAATAGAAATTTCAAATCCAACAAAAAAATAGAAATTTTCAAAATCTATCCAAAAAAATAGAAATTTTCCAAAATCCAAAAAAATATAGAAATTCTCCAAAAAGAATAAAAATTTTGGTTGCCATGATTGTAAGGACGCAAGGTCTGAAAGGTTAAAATTCAGTATTCATTCATCAGTCTTGTTAACTCAAAATGGGGTCGACACCCACACACACTACACGCTTACCCTTGAACTCAAGCGGTGCAAAATCCGATGGAAAGTCAAAACCTGACTAAAGGTGAAGACAATACCCATTCTTTTCCTCTTCGGCCCATAAGGGAGGAAGGAAGGTCTCGGGGTAGACCCGCCAAGCCTATCCGCCGCCCTAGTAGGTGGAAGTCAGGGCCCAAAAGGGAACAAATGCCACAAAAGCCCAAGTACAATTAGGTTTTTTTTCATCAATGCAAATCAGTCTCGAAGTGAAAGTCAAATCGTGAAAGAAAAGCATGACAAGAGGGCAAAGTCCCCGCAAGGAAAACCTTGGGCGTATGCATGCAATATAAAAGAGGCAAAAGGCAATAAAATTTCCCTATGCCAAAGACCGAACCCCAACAGGCATAGGGTAGGGGAGGTAGTTTTACCTTAAGCTTTTCAGAATCCCTTATGGGCTTCCTTATATTTTCTTCCATCTCTTTCTTTGTGGTAAGTCATAAACCAGCAGAATGGTCGAGACTGACCTAGGAGATTGCACCGGGCGAGATCTTGCGTATAAGTTTAACTATTGGCACGTCGACCCCTTTTTTATTAATCAAGAAAGGTCAATGAATCCTCAATGATGACTGTGTAGGACCCAGTGCCCTAGTAGCTTTGTCAACCTAATGCTGAAAACAGGAAAATTAACGCCTTTGAATGAGGCGCCTTTTCTGAAATTAACGCCTGTGGAGAAGGTCGTCCTTTTTTAAATAACGCCCTTGTGTGGGCCGTCTTTTCAACAAAATTCAAAAATGTTTTCAAATTAACGCCGTCACCTAGGGCGTCTTTTGTTTGAATAACGACCTAATCTAAGGCGCGTCTTTTGAAAAATAAAAGAAAAAAAATAAATATAAAAGGAAAAGAAAAGAAAAGAGGAAATGGGGTTTATTCTTCATGTGCGTGCTTGCATTATTGCATAGGGCATCTTGATTATTGTTTGCATACGTGTGCTTGCGTGTTGCATCTCCCTTTATTGGTTATTTCATTTGCCTTATTTGATTAAAGGCTTGGCCCCTTGACCCGCTATCCAGGTCAAAAGTAAAGGCACCCCTTGCTTATTGAGCAAGGGGCCAAGTCGAACAGATGAATTAACCTGTTTATTCAAGTGTGAACCACAGCTGCAGGTACAGGGCAAAGTAAGGTAAAACAAAGAACGTGGAAAAGAAGCAAAGTACACAACCACAAGTACACAACTACACAAGTGCTCAGGTAACAAAAAATCTCAATCTCATATATATATACATCATGAATATCTGAGTACAGGTGTGAGGGTGGAGGAGTACAAGTAAGTCTCTCAGCTCTCGCCTCCACCCTCCTCTCTCCTACTCTCTACCTCGTCCTCGCCGTCCCGAGGAGGCGCTGGTGGAGGGGGCATGGGCCCCCGTGAAGAAGATGGAACTCGAACCTGGCCCCCTACCTCGCTCCTCTCTCGAAGAGAAGAACCCGCCACAAAGGTGGAGCTGGTGAAGGAGTACCCCGCAGCACGCGCTCGCTCACGCCCTCGCTGGAGACGCTCCTCAGACACTCGTAGCCGCTCCTGAGAAAGGGCCAGCTGCGTCCTCAGGTCTGTCAGCTCACGATCGCGCGCCGCCACCTGCTCCTGGTACCGGGCACGGTCCGTCTGCTGCTGCTCGTGGTGCCGGTCACGGTCCGCCAGGTGCTCCTCTCGCTCTCGAGCGCGCTCTCGTCGCTCCAGCTCAAGAGCAACCCGCAGCTCTGCCACGTCCTGAGGCAGCTCCTCCCGTCGCCTCAGGGACCGCTCCAGCTCTGTAATCCGCTGCTCGCGGATCGCCAACTCTGTCCCGGCCAGGGCAGCCTGGGTACGTGCCGCCTGTAACTGTCTGGTCTGCAAACAGGTAAACAAATCATCAGTTCCATTGTGCAATAATTCATGAAATAAGCAATACATGACGGAAAGTAAATCACTCACCTGGGCAGTCATCGCCTGCTGTCCCTCGCAGACGCAAGTGAGAGCGGCTCGAAGCTCCTCAGTCTGAAAAATGAATTTCATCAGTGCACAATGAAATATATAATCAATAATTGAATGAGGTTTGAGTTTTGGAATTTACCCGTGAGGCGAGGTCGCGCTCTGCAGCCTCGGCCCGTGTGACCGCTCCCGCTAGCTGCTCTGCTAGTGCGGTCACCTCTGCACTGGGTCCCCTCGAGCTGGAGGCTTCCCCTGCATCTCTCCCTACGGCTCCCTGCTGGGCACGCTGCATTCATTGAAATCGTCAGTGGCTAATCATCAATAATTCAACAAAAATTCATTTGCATATAGAAATAATTTAAACACTCACCAGGGTCTCGAGGTCGGCCCGTGTGGCAGCTAGCTGGTCCTCCAGGCTGTGTAGATGGGCCTGTGCATCCATCGCCGCTATGTCCCGTGCATCCTGCATCCATTTCATATTAGTCACATAATAGAATACATAAGCATTTGCATTTAGTTTAGAAGCAATTGCATTCATACATACCCCTAGGACCCTCATCTGGGGTCGGCCGGCGTAAACCTCCCAGTAGCGCCGGAGGTACTCGGAGCTGTCAGTCGCCTGGGAGGTGACTCGGGTCCCGCCTCGCCGCCAGTCGGCGTACTGGTCCTCGAACCGCACCCTCCAATCGATCGCCTTCGTGCGACCGCGCGTCTTCTTCCCGATCCCTCGCGGCTCCCCGACCTCTATCCACTCCTGGTGTAGGCCCAGGGTCCTCATCACCAGTCTAAGCCGTAACGGCTCGATCTCGCTCAAGCAGTGAACCCAAAGCTCATGCTCAAAGCGAGGTCGCCCTGCTACGACCCATGGCTGGCCCTCGTCGGTCATCCCCTCGTAAGGCCTCCATCGCACCTGCATCCATGAACATGCATGTCATCTCATCATAATCATAATAAATTCAAATAAACATAAAAAAAAGCATAACATTCATACCAGCGAGGGAGGGAAGTCTCGGAACTCTCTCCGTAGCACCCACAACTCGTAGCCGAGTGGGGCACCGAAAACGACTGGCAGCCAGCGCCGTGCTAGAGGGAAAGTCCCTCACCTCCTGGCCGTGGGTCGGCGCGCCCCATGGGCATGTACAGATGGCTCCAAACCTGCATCCATGCATTGCATTAGTGAGGCATTCACATGCATAAAAAAGAAGAAAAAAAGAGAGAAAAATATATAAGTGCATACCTGAAGAAAAGGTGAGAAGCCACTGACGGTCGTCTCTCGTCCTGTCCCCGTGGACAGGTCGGCTAGTAAGTGCGCTAGCAGTGCCGCTCCCCAGGCGTATCTGCCGACTCCCTCTAAGTCCTCGAGGATCCCTAGGAATCGGCAGTTGATGACGTCGCCCTTCGTGCCGAGCAATAGCCTCCCGAGCAGCAGCAGTAGAAACCTCCTCAAGTCCCGGTCTACTCTCTCCCTGTCAGTCGGGTCCTGGCAATAGGCTGCCCTAGCCCCCTCGATCAATCTCTGTGAGAACTGCTCTAAGGACTCCCCTGACCTATGCCTAGCATCCCCTAAGCCCATCACTGTAGTCAGGTCGGTGCGGAAGATAGTCCTACACTCGCTAGGTGTCTCGTAGACCATCTCTAACCCTAGCAGCCTCTGGGCAAGCTCCGTATAGTCTGGTAAGGTGATCCCGCTCACTACCTCCCCGTCTACCCTAAGTCCCGTGATCCTAGCTGCATCCTCCAGGGTAGGAACCATATGCCCCCAAGGCATCAGGAATGCCCGGCTAGTCCTATCCCATCTCTCCCTCAGAACCTGGATAAGCGGTAGGTCTGGTCTAACTGGCTCTATGCTAAGGAAGGCCCCGAACCCCATAGCATCTACCCTGGCTCTCTGGAACTCGGGGAGGCCGTAATATGCTGCCCGGACCATGACCCAGGAGATCCGTGTCCTCATCAACCCCTGCACGCATAAAGAAAGAAATTTTGGCTTAATTGTTCAATTATTCTTGTTGAAATTCACTTAATTGCCTTGGTTGAGATTTTGATGTTTGATTTAATTAACGACCATCCCCAGGTCGTGGTTTGTTTAATTGGCGCCCCTGAGGAGGGCGTGGTTTCTAAGTGAGCTTTGAATTAACGACCTACCCTAGGTCGTTGTTTATCTAAGAGACGCCCCGGTGGGAGGCGTGGTTTTGAGGTTAATTTCTAAATTCCTAAAAGGTTTTCCAATTGACGCCCGTCCCAGGGTCGTCATTTGATTAAGTAACGCCTCTGAATAGGACGTTTTTCTTAAATGGGTTTTGGGTTTTAATAATTTATTCTGGAATTGTTGAAATGGACGACCATCCCTATGGTCGTTATCTGTTGAATTGACACCCCGATGGGGGGCGTTGTTTTCCAGGGTTTTGAAAATAAAATAAAAGTAGCATGCGATATAAATCATGGGAAAAATATATAATTGAACAAATGCATGGAATTAACAGCATGATTGATATAAAAAAATGATAATTTAAATGGACGACATGCTCAGGGCGTGTTTTCATGAGATAATTATTTTTCAAAAAAATAATTGAATTGACGACCCAGGTTGGGCGTCTTCTTTTAATCACGACACCCCTGGGGCGTCTTCTTTCTGAGTCTCAGGTTCTTCACCCGAGAGCTATGGAAAATGAAAAAAAATGGAAATAAAAAATAAAAAAAGAAAGAGGGGGTTGGGGCTTACCTTGTGGTGTTTGGGTCCTTCCCGTTGGGGACGATGTTGCCGGGGTCGCCGGAGCTGGCCAGGGCGAGGGGCGCGGCCACCGTCGTTGGTTCTTCTTCTTCATCTCCTTCCCCTCCTGCTTCTTCTTCTTCTTCTCTTCGCCATCATCTTCTTCTTCCTCATTCCTCTTCCTTCACCTTCGTCTTCTTCATTTCCCACGGCCCGTCGCCGTGTTCGTCGCCGGCCGCCGCCACCGGATCTCCTCGCCGCCGCGGGGAGCCTCCTCGGCGTGACTCCTCGCCCAAGTCCACCACCTCCGGGGGCCACCCTCTGTCGCTTGAGTCCGCCGGCCATGGCTAGGGCTAGGGAGGAGAGGGAGAGAATGAGAGATAGAGAAGGGGGGTTCGGTTAGGGTTGCAGTGGAGAGAAGAGAGAAAGAGGGAAAGAGGACGAAGGAAGAAGAAGAAAGGAGGGAAAGTTAAGTCGAACGGTCAAAAAGAATTAACGACTTAAGGAAGGCCTGTCTTATGGAATTAACGACTGAAACAGGGCGTTTCTTGATAATTGACGACATTGCTTAAGGCGTTATTTTTGTTTGCATGGGGAATGATAACCGTCGTCAGACGCATTCAATGGGGATTGATTGATGTGATGGGAGTGATGATTACTGTTTCTAATAACGACTATGCTTGAGGCGTTATTTATATAAACGTGGCTTTGCTGAAGGCGTTACTTTTGGAATTTCAACGAATACTTTTTGGAATATAAATCGAATTAACGCCTTGTCTTAAGACGTTATTCAGTTAACGCCCACATGTGAAGGCGTCAATTATGAGAGATCAATCGTTGAAGACGACGTATGCTGAGGCGTCATTTATGGAATTAACGACATTGGCTGAGTCGTTGTTTGCAACAGAACCGCAGGTTATTAGAAGATTTGATCAGAATCACTGTGTTATGGCTCAATCAGAATATTATCATTGATTTATTGGAAGAAAAGATTACATTGCTTCAATGAGCCATTTTGGGCCTCAAGCTTCTTAAAGCAATTACATAAGACTTCCACTGTTCTCTGTCTTCTTCCAAGTTCTCCACAGGATGATGAGCCTTGTTGATTTTCCACAGAGCTTGGATAGTTGTGCACTCTTCTCCATCTTCATTGCTGCCAAGATCCCGTGTCTTGATCGGAGGGAGATGAGATGGATCTCAATATTTGCCGTGGAAGCCCAAGTTGAGGAAGGCACCGATGTGAGTTATACAGAACGAATTCTGAAGCGCCTATGAGTCGAAGGTCCGTGCCGGGGGAGAATCGTGCGCGGAGTTCTTGAGTCTTGAGTATTCCCGGGCGCAAGTAAAAAGGTTCTTTGGCATTACCTTGAGATGTTCTCTCCATTCCACTCTCTTTTTGATTTGAGGTATCCGGTTCATCACCCTATTGCTTATTCCTAATGAACCGGTCATGTAAGAGAGTGGGCTTTTTGAGAAGATTCTAGAAGGTTGTTGGGTCTCCTCACATGGATCGAATTTGAAGTGGAGATCTACCCAACTTGAGAGTGCTAGCATGCATCCATAGATGGGTCTTCCCATTGCCGCCGAGGTAAGCCCGCTATAGAGATAGGCTAGAATTGCCGCTCCCGCTCTCTCTCCTTCCCATAGGCTCACTATTGCGCTTAATTGGGTTTCCTCAAGAAGTCTTCCGTGGATGGAAATAGGATTGCTCCTGCCAAGCACACCACGAAAGCTTTGCCACCCGCTCTATCTCTTCGTCTTCTTTAGCTTGATCGGATCTCTTGTACACCCAAGAAGCAAGCTTTAGGAGATTGATTCCCTTGGAAGCTTTGATTTGGTTCACTAAGTTTGGGCTGGGAATTAAACTTGTTAGTAGCTCATGTGAGGAGATTGGTCTTGGCATGATGGCCATCTTTTCCTCTTCCCCTTGCTTCATCTTCTTTAGGGCCAAGAGCATCTCTAGTTCTTCTAACAAAATTGAGGCCTCAAAAGTTAAGAATAGGAAGGTATGAGTGGAAGGGTGCCATATTTCAATTAGAGCTCCTATGGCAGCCCAATCAAGGTGAATCTGGTCATAATGTTTGGCATGAGTGACTAGGCTTAAGAGGTGCCATCTTGCTAAGTAGACCCTCATGTCTGAAGAGAACTTGGAGAGAATAAGAGGTAGCCACTTAATCTTTGTGAATCTCCTGGCACCTGAACATTTGGATAACCCTGTAGGTAAAAGAAAGGAACAGAGAGAAGGATGAGAATACAGAACAGAAGGACTATGAAGATATGAAAGAAAGAACAGAAAGAAACAATTCCACTTTACCTGGTTCATGGCAATTCGATCGCTTATATGCCCATTGATTTCGGTTAGTCTGGGAGTGGAGCTCTTGGATCTTTTAATAGCTCTCTCCATCTTCAGTCTGCAAGTAGAGCTTGAGCGGTCGCAGCACCTGTGAACAGACAGAGGAAGCAGAAGAAGCAGGAATTCGACGATGTGCTTGATTGATTATAAGGAAGTTCCTTCCTTTTTATAGAAGTTTGGAGAGTTTAATGCCCGTTCGAAGTTGCAGGTTGATTACAATTAGGATTGGGCTTAGCTTTCGAGTCGGAGACGGAAGCACTTTGTTAATTAACGTCCTCTCTTGGGGCGTCAATTGTTGAATTGACGACTTGACCGAGGTCGTGTTTTATTTCGCGTCTCCAGGAGGGTCATCTTCTTCTTGAACTCTCGGTGCATTTAACGCCTTGATGAAGGGCGTGTTTTATCTTTAGACGCCCTGATGGCAGTCGTCTCTTATAAATTTGACGCCATGCACCGCAGTCGTTATTTTATTGGCTTGAAAGTTTGGTTCCTCTATGCTTTGATGAGCTTAAGTGCTATCTTTTATTTGGAGTTATTTTTGGTTAAGCACTTATGATCATATTTTACTTTGCTTTGAGATAACTAATGAGTTTTTCAAGTGTAGTATATTACAGGTTCGAGGAGCATGGGTCATACGTCGGAGTAACATCATTCTATTTCTTGTGTTTCTTTCCTGTAAGCATTGTTACTATATGGTATCTACGCTATTATAGCATATCAAGGACCTTGGGGTTCTGATGAACCTGGAATTTGAGTTCCCCTTCATCAAAAATGGTGATAATTCCAAGAGAGTCTTGATCACATGGATAGGCCGTTGAGTCATTAAAGGTTTGGGACGATGGTTCCACTTTCTGGGTTGATGCGCGGACAAACGGGCTTCGGCTTAGTGTCAGCTCAGAAATCTGGATTCTTGACCAAATCTAGATGGCTTAGCAATATTATCCTTGATTATTTTTTATTTTTTAGTTTGTCTTAATCTTTCTTTTAGCCCAGCATGCATCATGTAGGACTTTGAGCTTCATGATGAAAATCTTCATATTATGGCGATAATGAAGGTCACTCGCTCTCATTTGAGTTGACATGAGATATTCCACTCCAAATCGAGTACTTTATTCTCTCTGAAGCCGCTCAGGCTAGTTCCTTGAAATTGTTCCTTTTGCTGGATCTTCATCTCAATTCCCTTTATTTTTCTGTAAATCCACCTTGGTTGTAGCACGTCCACATTGGCTGGTAACCGCTCTCCAATGGTGTCTCCCTGTCGTGCCCACGTGCACATTTTATTTACTTAGTTTAGTCTCCTTTATCCAGCAAATCGATGCTTCCTTGGAATCACCTAGAGTTTGTTTCACTTTGAATCTTGGAAAGATTTCTGATGCTTAGTGTCTGAGACGTGTCACATCACACCTTGGCATCTACTTATCAGTTCGCTCCACTTCATTTCGCTCGTTGCACTTTCCCACTTCATTACGTCTCACTCCCTTCCAAAGCAGACGCCATGGCGGGGCAGCTGTAGACACGCCAAAATTGACGCTTTGTTGATCAAATCTCATGTCACTATGTTAACGCCCCAAAGTGAACTTCAATATTTCTATAATATAAAGTTTTTCTATTTGTGTGTGTTTTTGTGATTTATTCTCGGGTTTTTGGTGATTCACGACTTGAAGAGGGGCGTGTTTTAAATAGCGACCTAATCTGGGGCGTGTCCTATGAAAAGGATGGACCACAGAGAAGGGCGTCAATTCCTGGTATTTTACGAGTCCCACCCGATTGAAATCAATGATTAACGTCCTTCCATAGGGCATTTTTTTGTTTAACGCCTTTGCTTCAGGCGTCTTTTCGCAATTTTCAAATAAAGAAGGCTTTTTATTACCAAAATTGAATCTCGGAAGTGACGCCTTAATCCCGGTCGTGTTTTGAATTAACGCCCTGGAGCAGGTCGTCAATTCTGAATTGACGCCCTTTGGTAGGTCGTGTCTCACCCTTTCGTGTCCTGCTTAAACTCGCCTTTCCTGAAGAGTTCCCTGCCTTTCTTGATCACCTTGCTCGATCTGAGAACTAGAGTCCTTGCCGTTAACGACCACTGCCTATTCTTATCTTCCCAAATCTGTGCATATCTGTGATCGAGACCCTATAAAAGAGTCCCCTGGTTGATCTCGCGCGAGGTTACAGAGGACACAGAGAGGTTAGGTGAGGCAGAGATAGATATACATACAGAGAGAGACAGATATACGCATAGACGCACACATACAGAGTTTAACTGGTGCTGGCGATTGATCTCTTCTGCTTCCTCCTGCTGCCGATCCAAAGTGTTTTTTCCCTTTACTGTTTACAGGAACAGCGGGGATCTTTTTCTTCTCTTCGCTGTTGTTCATCATCATCATCTCATCATCGTATAGCCTTTTTCTTGCATTAGTTTCATTGCATCTTTTCTCCTCTCCCTAATTCTCTAGGGGTTTAAAAAAAAACAAATAAAAGGTGCACACTTTATGCTCTTCTTTCATCACCATCTTTCATCTTGGGATTGATACTACACTCATGTTTGGCTGATCTCTTTTCTTTTACTTGTTTGTTCTTTGTTAAGGTAATCAAAGAGAAAGACCCCCTTCATCGGCCGGGCCGATAGAAGGTGGAGGAAGGAACTCACATCCATCCCGCATCCTATTATCACCAGGTATTCGCGATCAATCTCCCTTCTTTTGAGGTAACCCCTCTGGCGATCACACTCCAATATCAATCTCTTGCTCCCCTTTATTCCCTTTAGTTCACTATCTTCTTCATACTTATTTATTTTTGATGTGAAAAATATCTTGCTATTATTGTGGTACATTTAGACATTCAATGAATAATTGCTACTTGATGAGATTTATGACCTTCATGCTAAAAAGTTGTTTAGAACACCTGCCAAAGGTGTCACTGTTAACTCAGGACCCAAGACCTCTTGGGTACCTGTTTGTGCAAAATAAACCTTATGTTACAGGTGTGCCTTGGAAAGGAATAAAAGGGGCAATAATCCAAGGCACTAAAGAATAAAACCCCTAGGATTGCACTATTCAGGTCAGTTCTGAAAACTTATCTTAAACTCTGTTATCTGAAATTGTGAACTTTGGATAACTGCATATCTTGTTTGATGTGTTCATGCATATTTGTCATCTTTTGCACACTATGAGTATTCATGTCTCTCAATGTTCATACTGAATTGTCTGTTTAGATATTAGAATGAGAATGAACTTGCATTTCTAAAAATCTGAATAGACTGAATTTGAAGCCTGTATGTGATATCATGCATGACCACTATGGTATATCAAATGGTAAGTTACCAAAAGGCAGGTGAAGTCTGTCTCGAGGTTCTTACTATGTGTGAGGTGGTCTTTTAGACCAAGTTCTCCGCCTAGTACCATGGGTCATGTTGCTTAGTAGGGCAGTCTGAATGAGCATGAGTCACAAAATCATATGTTCAGTCTTCAATGCAAACATTGCATGTTTTCAGGGGGAGTTTGTTGAGTCTTTACATGTCTTTGCATACATGTAGTTATTACATTGCATTTCATTATATTGAAAATGCCAAAAAGATTGATTGAATGCATATTGTCAGGGGGAGTCAATGCATTGCATGCAGGTTGTCAAATACATACACTTTTGTCAGAATTCATTGCATGTTAACCTTGAAGATCCTGAAGCATGCCTGACCTCCTGATATCTTGCTTTGTGTGCATATCCTTTTCTTCATTGATTTTAATTGTCAAACCTTGATCATATCTGAAAACACTGGGCTTCAAAATCACTTATTCTTGCTGGATCTCTTCTATTAGTCATTCATGAAATTTCAATGGGGCATGTCTAGATCATAAATCTAAAAACACTTGAACTAGGAATCTTCTATTATACGATTTTATGAATGCCTGAAATAACTCAGGTGGTTTAAGTTTAATGTATCCATTGAGTTTGTCTTTAAATGTCTTAAAAAATATCTAGATCATGTTTTAATAAGCTTTAACCAACTGTTTCATATGTGTCTTGTAAAATCTTCTGAAATCTGCACTGTTGAATACATGGCTTTATTTGGTTGAAGTACATGAAATTAGTATTGATTTGAAGCAAATGAATTTTTAGAAATGTCTAAAGGGTAAATTCTGTCAGAGCAATGATTTTGGTCACTGAGAAACCATGTCCATTGACCAAGAAGTCTAGAGGACTGTGTCATGAGGTGCCATAGTTAACTCTGCTTAAGAATGATTGATAATCTGGCAGAGCAATGGCATGCACACTGAGAAATACATCTCACTCATCAAAGAAATTAGTTGAGGTATGTCATGAGGTGTAAATGTTAACTCTGTTAATATAAAGCATGACTTAGTCACACTAAGTGCTTAGGGATATTGGCGTCTGATCAACGTATATCCTCTAGTTACAAGGTGTGCACTGAACTAGAGTGCTCGTAAAATTTGTAGCATGAAAATTTGTTGAACAAATTGTAATATTTGAATATTAATGCAAAAATCAATTTGCTATAACCCTAGACAAAATCACATGACTTCATTATTGCTTGATTTCAATACTAGTGAATGTAATTCCAAAAGAAGTCAATAAATTTGATTGTGTAAGAGAAAGGGAGGTTAATCAAGATATAAATATGAGGGCTTGGTTCATTTTTATTAAACCGTGATTTTAGACATAAACACAGAATTTTATTGACAAACTTTGCATACATCATGTTTAAACCATGCTGATCAATAAAGTTCATTCATAAGCCCTTATAATTAGACTTTGAAAAATTATATTTTGGATTTATGAGATTGGTATCTCCTTGAAAATCTTGTTGAATTCCTTGTGTTTGGAGCTTAGTTGAAATTCTTTTCCTCACTGTCCTTGATTCTTCATCACCAGAACTTATCCTTAATTGCCACTGTGGTCTCCTTCTCATCCATCTCATAAGATTCCATTTATTTAGGGGGAGCTTCCTTGTCATATGAATCATGTTGCATAGAAATTCTTAAAGGGGGAGAATTGTATGCTTGCATTCATATATTTAGGGAGAGATCTTGCATTTCTTGTTGCATCTGCATCTCTGCATTGATACCTCCCCATGGTTCTTTTTGATAATAACAAAGGGGGAGAAATTGGTATGAGTCATAGATATGTTTGTCTGAAAAAATGATGAAATAAAATGGTTGTGTGAATAAGCACACATGACTCATAGTATTGTCATAATCAAAAAGGGGGAGAATGTTGGAACCCTGGTTTTGATAATGACATACTATGAGTCATGGTTTAAGGTCTATGCATCATTTGCTTTAAGTGTTCATCTATCATATGACCTCGGTACATTAACAGTAGCTGCATGCCATAGCACGATTGCATTGAGCATATAGTCTGTGCTCTAGTCTATACATCCGTTTGTCTTGCTTCATGCACAAAGTCTATACAACCATAGCAAGTTTGCACATGGTTGCTTTGATGCTGCATCAAGTCTATACATTGTTGCATCATGTGCTTCATGCATATAAGTCTGTACAGAGTTTTGCCTTGATTGCATTAGTCAAGTCTGTACATCACCCTAGGTTGCATTATCAAGTCTGTATATCTCAGTGCATCTCTTGATGACTTAGCAAGTCTATACATTCCTTATCTTTACCTACGTTCAGAACACTAAGTCTATACATTGTCTCGCACACACGTTCAAAGTCTGTACAGAGTCTTATTGCATCGTTCATCAAGTCTATACATCGTTGTGGCTTGTGCATACATCATCTATCAAGTCTATACATTGCATGCAGGCAAAGTGTACATTGGCAAAGTCTGTACATCATTGGCTTGTGCATGCATCGTCTTTCAAAGTCTGTACATCGGTCAGTCTCACTCAGCGTCTCATGCTATCAAGTCTATACATCACATGCATTACACACAGCAAGTCTATACATCCATCGTCTCACTCAGCGTCTCACTCAAGTCTATACATTGCAGCCTGTTCGTGTTCAAGCTTTCCAAGTCTACACAATGTTTGCACAGTCCATACATATATTAGCCATAGTCAATGCATTTGGGCATCGTTCGTTACAGCAAGTCTGTACATCTCGCATCGCATGCACATTGCATATGCAAAGTCTATACATTGTCTGCCCTGCACACACAAGTCTATACATTGTCTCATGCATACATAAGTCTGTACAATTTGTGTGCTTGTTCATGCATGTGCTGTGTTGTCAGTGGGTCAGTTAAGCAAGTCTATACAGACTTATTCCTTGTGTTAGTTTAAGCAACTCTATACATTCATCGCATTGGTTCTTAAGTGCTAGGTTGCAAGTCTATACATGCTGTAGTTCAGCATCTTTACATACACAGCATGCACGCAGACAAAGTATGTACAATCCCTTCCATGCATTCTAAGTTTATACATGCTTTGGATGGCATCACATAAAGTCTGTACATTCTTAAGTCTATACATGCTTGGTTCAAATCTTGAACTAACTCGATGCATCCATTTTTCTCTTCGTTCAGGTTGATTCAAGTTGATGAGTGGCACGTGATCCGAGGTTGGCACCTGGCACGTGATCCGAGGTGTTCTCTGGAAGGGGCCACAAGCCCTGCACACGCCCTAGTTGTTGCCGCTATAAATGGAAGACTCCTCTATTAGAAGAAGACTGATCGTGACTAAAGTAGAAGAGTAGAGAACTGAGAGCCTGCGATCTAGTGTAAGAAGAAGAGCGGAGAGAAGAGTAGACAATGAGAAGAAAAAGAAAGAGAAGCAGAAGAGGCAGAAAGTAGAAGAAGAAGAAAAAGGAGAAGAAGAGAAAAGAAGAGACAGAGAGAGCCTGTGAGGATCGAGAGTAAAGAGAGAGAAGAGTAGAGAACTGAAGCCTTCATTGAAGATTTGTTCTTCTAGTATTTGGATCAAATCCATGCCAGATTGCTCCTGGCAAGCTACCCTTTGTGGATTTCATTTCCAGTTTCTGATTGCTGTATCTTTCATTTCTTGTTTTTTATTTTACACTTCCTTGTTTTTGTTTTTCCGACTCTCTGGTTTGAGGTCGGGTTCCTCCTGTGGACTCAGGAGAAGGGAGATCTGTTCTCCGATTTGCTAGTGGCGGGCTGTCACTAGTGTTTCCCTCTAGTGTGGAGGAAGAGAGGTCCGTGACCTCTGGTTTGCAAGTGACTAGGTGTCACTTGTGGTTTCCTCTAGGTTTCAGAGGAAGAGAGATCTGTTCTCCGTTTGCTAGTGACTGTGTGTCACTAGTGGGTTCCCTCCTGGGTGGAGGAAGAGAGACTTCGGTCTCTGGTTGCTAGTGACGGGTAGTCACTAGTGGTTTCCCTCCAGTGTGGAGGAAGAGGGGAGGTTGTTCCCCTGGTCAAGCTATTAGGCAGCGTTTGTTACAGACTGAGTCTGCGGTTCTAGCTTTTGCTAGTGGAAGCCTCACTCCGGTTTGGAGTGAGGGGTGGACGTAGGTCTGTGGATCGAACCACCTAAAAAATCATCTGTGCAGTGGTTTGTCTGTTTGATTGATCCCGCTAGATGCATGCTAGGACGTGATCTAATTGGTTGTCCATGTCCTAGTGATTGATGGGGTATGCATTTTTGATGCTTTCCTTTGCTTCCGCTAGATGAATGTTTAGGCACGCTACATATTTGCTCATTGGTTCAAAAGAGTTTTTGATTAAGTCTTATTGAGCAAAATTTTTAATGGGGGATTCATTCACCCCCCTCTGAATCCATCGCACCTGTTCCAACAGAAGGTAATTGCAAAAGAAGCTAGGGGCAAAACGATCATCACCACTTTGACCAAGTCAAATAAAGAATTTAAAATATTTGGTTGGAGGGAAAAGAAGTTTAAAATTTTGAATTCAAAGTTTGAAAAGAAAGAATTCAAAGCTTAAGTTTGAAAAGGAGGAAAAGGACATTCAAAGTTTGAAAAGGAGATTCAAAGTTGGAAAGGGTGTCCAAAGTCTAAGAAAGGGGATGCCCAAAGACCAAGAAAGGGGTGCCCACCTCCTTTTCCTTTCTCCTATGCATCATCTTCTACATAAATCTCAGCCATCCATCTCATTTTGATATAATCTCCACCCCCATTAACCCAACTTTCTCTATAAATAGCCCATGACAAGGAGGTGAAGGGACTTCTTCTTTGACTCTTTCTTCTCTAACATTAGGCCGCGATTTTCTCCCCCTTATGTTCGTTTTCAGCTTGTGCACTCTTCATCAAAGTTATTTTTTTTCAAGTCTATACAACTTCTTCTTATGCATCATCTTCTAATTCCCTCTACTTTACAAGGTATTTCATACTTTTTACTGTTCTATCCTATGAATTTTTAGACTGTGCTCTTCTCTGTTATTCCATATTTTTCGCCTTCCTCCTTCACTATTCACCTCTTGCTGTCTTCATAAAAGTTCTTTATTTTTAAGTGTTTTATAATTTATTTTTCTACATCATCTTCTAATTCTTTCTAGTTTTGAAGTTATTTTTCATTTTCAACTTGCTATCCTGTGATTTTACTGTTCATCCGAGCAGACCACTCCCCTTTTCTCTGATTTAACCATCTTCCTTACATTTTCTCTCCCTGTGCCCTTCATCAAAGTTCTTTATCTCTTCTTCCTCTTTAACTGCTTCTTCTTGGGAATCCCCTAATTCCTCTTGAGTTCAAAGTTATTCACCCTCCAAAGGCAGCTTCAACGACGAAGGTGACTTCCTCTCGGTGTAGACGACATCTTCCGCAAGGTGGTTCGTGATCCAAAGCCAAGAGAGGACGGTGCCGTCATCACCATTGCTGCTACCATCTTCAAACTCCAAACTCTAGGCTTTTATTGTTCTTATTACTTTTGTGTTATTTCACCACATTGTAATCTTGTTGCGTCATTAGTGTAATCTTATTTCGCATTTCATGTACTCTTTCTTTTAAGTTAATAAAAAGAGTTGTTCTTTTGATCTAGTTCTTGATCTTCTACCCTCTCTACATCCTTCTTCTATCTCTTCTTTTCACTTCATGTAATTATTTTCTATAGCATAGGCGCATAGTCATCGTATTTTCAATTAAGTGTTTGGTTTGTTCATCATTTCACTATTTTCTTTAAGCAAAGCCAAATCACAAGTGTTTTATAAAGAACTCTAAGGTTTTTAAATCTAAAAATCTCTTCTTCCTTGTGGATTCGACCCGTGCTTGCCATAGTGCTACGTTCTCTTTTGATCATTTTGTGCGAGTTTGGTTTTAAGATTATTAGCGCGCATGTAGCAACGACATACATTTCCGCGTTATCAATTTTTGGCGCCGTTGCCGTGGAAGAATGATGATTTTTGATTTAAAACTTTTTTTCCTTGTGTTTATAGTGTACTAATAAAAGTCTCTTTTCTTATTTTTATAGAAAAAAAAGAAAAAATTAAAAAATCCGAGGTAAGTTTGTCTTTCTTTCTTTTATCTTTTGATTTTGTCATTCATTTCAAAAAAAATAATGAGGGATCACTTTTCAAGTAAGTATCCAAACTTTCTCTCTTTCATTCTAGTTTCATTTTTTCATTTTACATATCTTGTGGTTAGATAGGTTCATTAAAAAAATTAAAAAAAATCACTTGTACCAAAAAAAAAGACTTCATTCAAGAGTAGAAATCACACCATCTATATTCTAGGCCATGCATCATTTAGCATATGATTTTTCTTTATTATTTAATTTTGCATTACATTTTGGAGATTGCAAGGGGCAAGATACGTTCTACTTATTCTATTCTAGCATGTATATTGCATAAGAACCCCTTGTTTAAAATTATGGTGTACATTTCATTTCAAAATATTCTAAGGGAAACACCCTTAAATAACATAAGGTGGAGATTTCATCACCCTTCCTTAGCCCACAAACCACATTTTCCCTTGCATCTTTGCATGACCTAAGCCTTAATAAAAGTCAGTAGACATTGGCCCTAGGGTCACACTGTGATTTTAGTATGATTTGAGTTTACCCTCTTGTGGAAACCGGTACCTAAGGCAAGACGGTCGGATGGCAACGCCTTAAGGGCTAGTGGTTTGACATAATTAGGTCCCTACGAAAGTAAGGGGGGCCTCCCACTACCCCACCCCTTACCTGCCGGTGAAAATATTGAGGGTGAATTTAAATTACACTTTAGTCATTTTGTGAAACCCCATTTATAGGTCTAGGTCACATTTAGGTCGTTAGGTAATTGGCATGTTAACTTGTTTGTGTCTGTAAAAAAATAAAAAAATAAAAAATCCTTATCTTCTCTCTCTTTCTGAGTCAATGTTATTTTCAAAAAAAATTGTGTTTTCTAATCTTAATCAAAAATAAAAAAAAGAGAATAAAAAAAAGGAGATCAATAAAGGAAAAATAAAAGTAAAAATTAAAAAATTAAAAAAATTGAACAATCTTTCTGGATCCAACTTATTTTTAAATGACCATTCATCTTGGAGGGAAACACATGCTATGAAGGAACATTTTTTTTCCTTCTACTTATAAACCCTCAACCTGTATTCAACTCCCTAACATTCTGGTGGATCATTATGAGATTGACCCTAGTCTCATCCAGATGCTCTTTTTATGGGAATCTCAATGAAAATCTTTATAGACATCTAGATTATTTTCTAGAAGTTTGATCCCTCATCAAAATTTGAACTTTAGTGACGATGTCCTTAGGTTGATCTTATTTCCACTTTCATTGAAAGAGAGAGCAAAATCTTAGTTAAGGAATTATGGAAAGATCATTAGGACTTGGGAAGTTATGTAGTTAGAATTCTTGAGAAAATTTTATCCTATAGTCCAGACCAACATGATTAGAAGGGCAATTATCGGATTTACTCAACTTCTGGGCGAGCAACTTCATGAATCTTGGGAGAGGTTGAAAGATTTGTTATGTCAATGTCCACACCATGAGTTGCCCAAATGGAAAATTATGTTTACCTTTTACGAGGGGTTATCTGATTATGATAGGCAAATGGTGGCATATATTGCGGAGGGGCGTTCATGAACAAGAATGAAGATGAGACGTTTGATCTGTTTAAAATTTTGAGTGAAAATTCGATGAATCATGCCTCAATCTCATCTCATAAACAATCTGTAGGACTTTCCAGACAGGCCGAAAATCCAACCCAAACTCACAAGGAAGCTTGTGATTTCTGTGCCAATCTCACTCACCATGTGAGTCACTGTCCAACTATATCCCAACTCCCACTGGTCATTCAAGCTTAAGTTCAAAATACCTTAGGGTTCTCTCAGCGCAAGTATGATACCCTTTCAGAAGATTCTAATCTTGGCTGGAGTACTCACCTAAATTTGCCTTGGACGGACCAACCAATTCAAGCCCCTTTGTCTACACCTTCACCCCAAGAAACTCATGAGCAGCCCATGTGCAATCAACTTCAGCCTAACTCATCTCACCCAAACATTCAAAATAATATCGATATTAGGGGTGATTCACCGGGCCACTACTTTGAACCTCAAGTCGTGTACTCTCAGTCTACTTACCATGGCCCTCCTTCAACATTCAACCAACCCTCTCCATACGTGAATGATGATGATGATGATCTGATGTCTGCTATTTTGGCTCAAGATATAACTATTGAGAGTGAGGGGGAGTGCACTCGTAATACCATGATGGAGGACGGGAAGGAAGTAGGGGGCGGATTGAAAGATAAAAATGATCATATTGATATCGTCCCCCCTCCTATGAATGTTTTGAGATTGAGAATATCACTGTGAAGAATAGTGGCCCACACAACTCAATTGAGGATATACATGACGAGGAGGATTGCTTTGTAATCAACAATCTTGGTGATTTAATGATAATAAATTCTGAATATCCTCCTCCCTGGAAGAACATGATGATGGGGCCTTGTTGGAAAAATTTACATTTCATCTACCAACCTCATTTCTAGAAAATTTGATTCATAATTGTTGGGTTCGTGGCACTCCCTCTTTGTCTTTGATAATGGTTTTGATGATTACAATATACTGTGTGATTTGCACTCTTAGTGTGCTTGACACTTTGATGTCTTCATGTGAAAATTGTGTTCTTCATGTGGACTGTTGATGGCTATACACGTATGTTGATCGTGTGGTTTCTACTCATGGATAATGATGAAATCTTGATATATGGGTTACTTATATTGCTTGGTTGAGTGGGTTGTTCAACTAGCTCTCAATCTGATGGAACCAATCAAAGTTGATATGTGAAGCTTGTGCAGAAATCGGGATAGTGATTATGCACTTCAAACACATTGGTTTAATATTGACATGCTTCTGAATTTTCAGATTGTGCAGGTTCATACTGCCCACAGTGTGATGGATCCAATGTAAGAGCTTAATTGGATCTATAGTGATTTTCTTCAAATCTTTAGTTGAAAATTATGGTTTTCAAAGTGAGTTCATGCATATCTTTCATGGGTTTTTGAGGTGGCTTTTTGCTCAACATGCTTGCTGAGAATCTTGGTTAAACAAGGTTCAATGTAGTTTCTAAATCCTTCTAATGCATACCCCTTGATTGTATTGGAATGGGTGTGAAAGGCCCTGAAACACTCACATGTGTTATTGCATTTCAATACTTGAACTTGCAAGTTGAACAAACTATGCTAGTGCATTTGAGTAATCATATGTAATTCTTTAAGATCATCTTGAGTGTTTTGCAAACTCCAAATGCAGGTTCACATTGGTGTCATTTCAGTTGCAATCAAAGGTAATAGTTTATGGTTAAAGGAATTTCATGTCTATGAGTCCCCTTGAATGGGAATTTATGCATAAACTTCATGAAGTTCTAATATTGAATTCTCATGCACATCACTTGTTCTCATGCATATCACTCATATATGATTTAAGGTTGGCATTCATGAATGGTTTTTTCTTGGATTGGATTATTGAAGGGTTCTTCCATTGGCTCTCATGTTCAAGTGATTTAAGCTTTGGGTAATTGTGTGGGTTGTTTTCATGAACACCTTCTATGAGGTGTTATTGGATTAAATGTGTTTCATGCATCATTAAGATGAGGTTTTTGCGTTTTTCAAGTATGCTCTCAAAATCATGAAAGAAGGTGAGAATTTATTTTTTAATGTAATTCATGTTTGATTACATTGGGGTGCATGTTAGATCATTAGAACATATCATTAGGAACATTTCATGAGGTTCAAGGAATTGGGTCGACCCCCCACTCAATGGGTCGACCCCTGGGCAAGAAAAGGCCTAAAAAGGTTGCTGGCTGAAGATGGGTCGACCCCCTGTAACAAAATCTGTAGAAACAGATTCTGTCTGCCAAGTGGGTCGAACCCCCGTTTCGCAGCTGCGCGGGATTTTCGTGGGCCACCGTAGCCCAACTAAATGGACTCCAAATGGGCTGAAATTTTACCCACATGCCCTTGGGTTGTTAATGAACATGTTAGGGTGGTTTTGCTAGGGTTTTACAAGGGCAATATGGTCTTTTGATCAACCTAACATGCTGGTATATATATGTTGCGATTTGGAAGAAAAAGAAGAGGAGCTCTAATCTTTCTATCTGTTTTGTAGGAGACGAAGGGAAGAAGGAGAAAGGTGAGGAAGAGCTCAAGATTCATCTATTTCCATCCATTTTAGAGCTCATGATTTAAAGAAAGAAAGAAGCGGATTGAGAAGAGGAACGCGTGGACGTCCTCAACATCGACATTCGGCTATCCTCCGACATGAGCATCAGAGATTATCATCTCCACCTTATTTCTTCTCATGGGGAACTACTTCCATATCTTGTTTACACCTATTTTGCCTCATTTGCTTTTGATTTTTGGGGTTGCTTTGATCAACCTAACTTGCTGATATATATAAGTTGAATTTCAGGGTTTAGCTCAAGAGAGGAGGAAGCACTGGCCGTAGGAGAGAAAGGAAGAGGGTTTTGAACTCTAATATGTTTCTCCAACTTGTAGGGAGGTTCTAAAGTAAGGAGTTTCAAGGTTACCCATTCCATCAAGAGTTTACAAGTCAAGGAAGCTGAATCTAGATTGACCGGCTCGTTCGGATTCGGATTTGATGAAGTTTCGCCCTCCCTCACCTTGGAAACTTCAAGAAAGATTTGTCCGAGGCCACTCTTATATAAAGGATACATTTCTCCAGCCTTTCTTATATGCTTCAGTGATTTACATTCTATCAATGAGCATGTATTGAATTTCTGTGCTAGTCATTATACATCCTTTTATTTTGTTGAACTTAGAATATCTGTGTGTGGTGTACGGAGCTGCGTCTCCATGTGGATTTAGTGTCCGGGCCGTGTTCCCCGATTCTGTGTGTGGGTGTGTGCTGCGGTGGCAGCGTGTTGGGGATTTTCCCGTGTGTGGATATTACTGCGGAAGCAGCGTGTGTGTGTGGTTGGGGTTAGTCCCGTGTTGCTACGAAAGTAGCGTGTAGTGAAGCCTCACCGGTTGGGTGAGGGGTGGACGTAGGGAGCCCGTCGTGGTCCCGAACCACCTAAAAATCTCGTGTCCTTTGTGAATGCCTGTGTGTTTGTCCTTTTCTTCTATCTCCTTTCACAGGTTAATTTAATAGATTTTTACTCACTACACTACTACACACTGCTACTTCTATTTTCCGTGTTAGGCATAATTTTATCTAACGGTTGCATTATTATTACAAGTGAGATCGGAAAGATCGAGAGAACCTGTTAAATCTCATGTGTGGTTAGGCCAATCTAGTAGTTTGTTTTAATCCCATTGTGTTCAATTTAGATTATTTTTTAAAATCCGCCATCTAGGTCAAGGGGACAATTCAACCCCCCTTCTTATCCGCCATCTAGTCTGGGCCAACAATTGGTATCAGAGCCCAGTCTCTGATTTTTGTTCAGCGGACCTCACGGTCTAGGAGAAAAGATCATTTTATGATGTCTAATCTGAATTATGTTCCTATCTTTGATGGTTTTGATTATGTATCTTGGATTGGAAAATTCACTATTTAGATTTCTGGTACTGATCCTAAGCTTATGAAATTAATTACTCATGGTCCTCATGTTGTACCAAAAAATGAGTCAAGATGAACCGATAAACATAGGAAGATGAATTCTGATCTTTTTGTTCTGAATGCTCTTAAAGCTGCATATGCATTGACAAATTTTCATTTGTTTCTGATTGCAGATATGCCAAAGATATCTTGAATGGGCTAAGCAAAGTCAAGAAGAAAGTTGGGAGGATGAGTGCCTCGTGGCAACCAAAGAAAATGAAGGCCAAAGCGAGGAGAACTCTAAGGTAAACTCTGATTCCGAGGAAGAGGATGAACTGAGCTATGATGAGTTAATGAATGCCTATGATGAATTGTTTGAAAGATACAAAAAAGACTAAATCTGAAAACAAAAAATTAAAAAGAAACTTGATAAACCTTCATGTAAAAAATGCACAGAATTTGAGAAATTAGTTAAGTCTTCCATGCTTGAGATTGACAACCATAAAGAAACCATTTCATGTTTAAAAACTAAAAATAAATCTTTATTGGTTAAAATTTTAGAATGTCAAAAAATTGAGATAGATAATGAGAATATGAAAATGCTGAATTCTGCCATGTCTGAAAGATTACTTTTGCTTGAAAAAGAGAAATGCATATCTACTGATGAGTCTGAAAAACTGAAGGAATTAAGAAAAGAAATTGAAAGCTTTAGGAATTTGAATGACAAATTTGAATCCAATGGAGCAATGAATAAAATAGTTGATGAAAAAGTGAGTTTTCAAGTGAAAGAATTTGAACACACTTCAATAAACAAAGGCTCATTTGAAAAACTCAAAAATGAAAATAGTGCCATGTTGATTCAGATATCCTTGCTTGAAGGCAGACTGAAGGGTCTTGAAAATCTTGAAAAAGGAAAAGTGTAGTTGTTGCTGATGACTTTGAAAATGCTCATGCTATGGAACAAGACATTGAAAGTCATAAAACTATCAATGTCATTTTGAATGAAAAAGTCACCTCATGTGAAAAAGAGATTACTGATCTTGAAATGCACATTTTAACATTGGAAAATGAAATCAAAAGTTTGAATGAGTCCTTATCCGTCCATGATAAAGAAAATAAAAAATAAAAAGATGTTGTTAAATGCTCTTGTGTGCATGAAAAAATTTCAACGTTAAACATGATCATGTAACAAGTAAAGAAGGAATGTTTCATGCTATTATTGTGGACAATATGGACATGACATGTATGATTGTTCCTTGATGGAATTTGATGATAATGAAGCATTGAAGTCACAATTGAAAATTGTTGACAAGCCTAACAATCTTGATAAACCAATGAAGAAAACCTTCAATGCTCATTGCTATTACTGTGGATTGCATGGACATGTCTTTGAAAATTGCTTCGTTAAGAAAAATGATGATGAATGGTTTCTCAGAAAGAATTTTTCTTGTCATTACTGTGGTCAAAATGGACATGTGATGAATGATTGTCATGTAATGAAAAATGATGACAATTAGTTTTTGAAAGGAAAATCTTCCAATTGCTATTATTGTGGTGAGAATGGTCATTCAATGGATGATTGTTCCACCATGAGAAATGATGATGATTGGTTTGCTAGGAGATACAAGAATCCATCTGTTCATGTTAACACTAACCCCTTGGGACCCAAGATGACTTGGGTACCCAAATTGCCAAAATGAGAATCTATTTTGTAGGGGCGCCTTGAAGCCAAGGAAAGTCAATAAATAAAGGACTCTCAAGGTGAGAAAAAAAAATGGTTTGCTTTCAAATTTGTTTTGGTTAGGTTCTTTTGGAAATTTCTGAAAAGGTAAAAATGAGTCTGAAGTTCACAATCAAATTGCATTCCTACCTTGTTGATTTTGGCAACTCCTGAAATGATGAGATTTTGTGAACTCTATGTCTAGATAAATTGGACATATTTCTCTATTTCACATCTTGTGAATATGTCTAGTTTTTGAATGCTTCACTTTGGTTTTACATAGTCAGTTTTCATACACACCTTCTCTTGATTTGCAAATAATAATTCATCTTTGAATGATCTGGTTGTGCATAATGTCTTTCACACTCTTACTCACATCATGTAAATAATGGTTCACTTCTGCATATACAGCTTACACGCTTAGTTGCATGATACTCATTGCACATATCATACATATCTTTTCATACTTGTGAATATGAATAATTTTTCAATCATCTCTTCAAGTTACATGCATATACTTGCATATACTTCATACATGTGTGCTTGAATGCCATGATTATTTGGTATATCAAATGGCGATAGTGGAAGGTTGGATTATGTCCAACTGGAAGCTTTCCTCATGCGTGATGGTGGTCTTCGGACCAATGTACTCCGCCAAGTATCGATAATCATTTGCTTGAAAATAATGAAAGATCCCTAGTTGATTGCATGTATATACTTTATACAACCATTTTTTTGACTCCTTCTAAGACTCATCCTTTGCTAAAAGAAATTGCATTGATTTAGATATGTTTGTTACATGACATATATTAAGGGGGAGATTTTTTATAACCGTGCATACATTCAGGGGGAGACATTACTATGATGAAACTAATTCATATCTTACATTCAAAACAACAACCCACACAAATGCACCTTTTTGAGATAATGATTCAATTTAATAAGGATTACTATTTTATACTCTACACTTTCGAGGGCTATTGATTCTATACATGGAAATCACATATCTCGTGAGGAAAAAGCTGTTTACCCCACCAAAAAGTCGTATAAGTGGAACGTGGATCCGAGTAGCCGGGAATCCCCCCTGAAACAAAGGAGGAAACTAGCACCGAAAGGAGAAACTAATCCACACTAAAATAAGTGTGATTTGCCACGAGTAGCCGGGAAGTGTCCCTGAGACAAAGGATACAACTCGCGTCGAAAAGTGTCTCATCCACATCATAAAAAGTGACGAAACTGAGTAACCGGGAATTGCCCTGAAACAAAGGGCATGACTCGTGTCAAAAGATTAGTCACACCATTTATAGTAATTTTTTTTAAAAAAAATTGGGGTCATGCGTAGTTACCAATATTCGAGCATTGTGTTGAAAGTGTATGGATGATAAGTACTTTGTAGTGTTCTTTAGAAAATTTATTTTCCATATTACCTTGAAATTCATTGCTCAATCATCACATTTGCACCTTGGGTTTGATTGTTTGAATGTTCCTTATGAATCTGTCGCTTATCATGGTTTATGTAATACTTATTTATGTAAGCACGACCTTCTGAGTATTGTTCATGCATCATGTTCAACAATCAATTGCATTATCCTTACACCCGTCCCGAAGGGACTTGCATGAGTCTATATCCTATTATGCATGCTTGAATACTTGACTGCTTGATTCAGTTTTTTCATATCACACTTCATCTTGATGCATCTTTAGCTTATACTTGCAAATAACATGTTAAATAACCCATTGTCAGCTCATTTTTTGCTCTTGACAATTGGGAGAATAATGTGCTTTCAGGAAAACTTGTGCAAAGTTTGGTCATCTTGCATATAATCTTGAACAAAATTCAAAAAAAAATGAACATTTGCATGTAATTTTGTCATCTTATGTCATTTCTTGCATGGTCTTCATGGTTCACAACTTCCTTTAATGGTCGATCATTCTGGGTTCGTGCGCCATTGACATTTCATTTTCTATCATTCATGTTGAAATTTCACATTTGTCATCTTAACCCCCACTTTTTGATAATGCCAAAGGGGGAGAGAGATTTGGATATGGCCACAATATATTATCATCATCAAAAAGGGGGAGATTGTTGAGTTCGTGGCACTCCCTCTTTGTCTTTGATAATGGTTTTGATGATTACAATATACTGTATGGTTTGCACTCTTAGTGTGCTTGACACTTTGATGCCTTCATGTGAAAATTGTGTTCTTCATGTGGACTGTTGATGGCTATACACGTATGTTGATCATGTGGTTTCTACTCATGCGGATAATGATGAAATCTTGATATATGGGTTACTTATATTGCTTGGTTGAGTGGGTTGTTCAACTAGCTCTCAATCTGATGGAACCAATCAAAGTTGATATGTGAAGCTTGTGCAGAAATCGGGATAGTGATTATGCACTTCAAACACATTGGTTTAATATTGACATGCTTCTGAATTTTCAGATTGTGCAGGTTCATACTGCCCACAGTGTGATGGATCCAATGTAAGAGCTTAATTGGATATATAGTGATTTTCTTCAAATCTTTAGTTGAAAATTATGGGTTTTCAAAGTGAGTTCATGCATATCTGTCATGGGTTTTTGAGGTGGCTTTTTGCTCAACATGCTTGCTGAGAATCTTGGTTAAACAAGGTTCAATGTAGTTTCTAAATCCTTTTAATGCATGCCCCTTGATTGTATTGGAATGGGTGTGAAAAGCCCTGAAACACTCACATGTGTTATTGCATTTTAATACTTGAACTTGCAAGTTGAACAAACTATGCTAGTGCATTTGAGTAATCATATGCAATTCTTTAAGATCATCTTGAGTGTTTTGCTAACTCCAAATGCAGGTTCACATTGGTGTCATTCAGTTGCAATCAAAGGTAAGAGTTTATGGTTAAAGGAATTTCATGTCTATGAGTCCCCTTGAATGGGAATTTATGCATAAACTTCATGAAGTTCTAATATTGAATTCTCATGCACATCACTTGTTCTCATGCATATCACTCATATATGATTTAAGGTTGGCATTCATGAATGGTTTTTTCTTGGATTGGATTATTGAAGGGCTCTTCCATTGGCTCTCATGTTCAAGTGATTTAAGCTTTGGGTAATTGTGTGGGTTGTTTTCATGAACACCTTCTATGAGGTGTTATTGGATTAAATGTGTTTCATGCATCATTAAGATGAGGTTTTTGAGTTTTTCAAGTTATGCTCTCAAAATCATAAAAACAAGGTGAGAATTTATTTTTTAATGTAATTCATGTTTTATTACATTGGGGTGCATGTTAGATCATTAGAACATATCATTAGGAACTTTAAAATATCATTTCATGAGGTTTCAAGGCAATTGGGTCGACCCCCCCACTCAATGGGTCGACCCCTGGGCAAGAAAAGGCCTAAAAAGGTTGCTGGCTGAAGATGGGTCGACCCCCCTGTAACAAAATATGTAGAAATAGATTCTGTCTGCCAAGTGGGTCGACCCCCTCTGAAAGTGGGTCGGCCCCCCTGTTTCGTAGCTCCGCGCGGGATTTTCGTGGGCCACCGTAGCCCAACCAAATGGACTCCAAATGGGATGAAATTTTACCCACATGCCCTTGGGTTGTTAATGTTATTTTGTCTAGGGTTTTGCAAGGGCAATATGGTCTTTTGATCAACCTAACATGCTGGTATATATATGTTGCGAATTTGGAAGAAAAAGAAGAGGAGCTCTAATCTTTCTATCTGTTTTGTAGGAGAACGAAGGGAAGAAGGAGAAAGGCTGAGGAAGAGCTCAAGATTCATCTATTTCCATCCATTTCTAGAGCTCATGATTAAAGAAAGAAGAAGCGGATTGAGAAGAGGAACGCGTGGACGTCCTTAACATCGGCATTCGGCTATCCTCCGACATGAGCATCAGAGATTATCATCTCCACCTTATTTCTTCTCATGGGGAACTACTTTCATATCATGTTTACACCTATTTGCCTCATTTGCTTTTGATTTTTGGGGTTGCTTTGATCAACCTAACTTGCTGATATATATAAGTTGCAAATTTCAGGGTTTAGCTCAAGGAGGAGGAAGCACTGGCCGTAGGAGAGAAAGGAAGAGGGTTTTGAACTCTAATATGTTTCTCCAACTTGTAGGGAGGTTCTAAAGCAAGGAGTTTCAAGGTTCACCCATTCCATCAAGAGTTTACAAGTCATGGAAGCTGAATCTAGATTGACCGGCTCGTTCGGATTCGGATTTGATGAAGTTTCGCCCTCCCTCACCTTGGAAACTTCAAGAAAGATTTGTCCAGGCCACTCTTATATAAAGGATACATTTCTCCAACCTTTCTTATATGCTTCAGTGATTTACATTCTATCTATGAGCATGTATTGAATTTTATGTGCTAGTCATTATACATCCTTTTATTTTGTTGAACTTAGAATATCTGTGTGTGGTGTACGGAGCTGCGTCTCGTGTGGATTTAGTGTCCGGGGTGTGTTCCCCGATTCTATGTGTGGGTGTGTGCTGGGTGGCAGCGTGTTGGGGATTTTCCCCATGTGTGGATATTACTGCGGAAGCAGCGTGTGTGTGTGGTTAGGGTTCGTCCCCGTGTTGCTACGAAAGTAGCGTGTAGTGAAGCCTCACCCGGTTGGGTGAGGGGTGGATGTAGGGAGCCCGTCGTGGTCCCGAACCACCTAAAAATTCATGTCCTTTGTGAATGCTGTGTGTTTGTCCTTTTCTTCTATCTCCTTTCACAGGTTAATTTAATAGATCTTTACTTACTACACTACTGCACACTGCTACTTCTATTTTCCGTGTTAGGCATAATTTTATCTAACGGTTGCATTATTATTACAAGTGAGATCGGAAAGATCGAGAGAACCTGTTAAATCACATGTGTGGTTAGGCCAATCTAGTAGTTTGTTTTAATCCCATTGTGTTCAATTTAGATTGTTTTTTAAAATCCGCCATCTAGGTCAAGGGGACAATTCAACCCCCCTTCTTGTCCGCCATCTAGTCTGGGCCAACAATAATCTTCAGTTGAGTGATGAGTGTGATGATGGGTCCGTCTTAGAGAAATTCACCTTTGATCTGACCTATGATGAAAGGGCTGGGCTAGAAATATTTACATTTGATCTTCCCACCTCATTATTGGAAAGTTTGATTGATAATGTTCATTCGAGTGACGAGTGTGATGAAGGGTCCTTATTAGAAAATTTCACATTTGATTTGACCCTTGAGCCCTATCCAATGAAGTTTGAATCTATGGATGAGTTAGATCCTGGCCTCACTCTTCCTTCCAATTTGATTCCCCCGACAGTACAGCCTCTCCACTATGACATTCTAGGACCTGAGGGGGACGTGCCAATCACATTCACCTTTGATTTAACTTCCCATCCGGAAAAACCAGTTGATTACTGCCCTTACTGCTCATGAGGCTGTTACTGAGAGGAACGTGGCTAATAATACCAATCTTATTCATCAGCCACAAGTGTCTGATCAAGTTACCATGGAGGAAGTCATCACAAAAGGGTTAGTCAGGCAGGAAGATGCAGGACAAGGAGAACAATGGGTTGATGTTGGGCAATGGTTCAACCCCGATCTTGACAGATTATTAGCCATTGATTATTTCTTTATCCCTAAAGATCACAATTGGCTCACACATGGTTAAAATTAAAATCAATAATGTGCGAGCCTTGCCTATTTCTAGCCCAGTTTGTACATGCTTACTCTTGACTTCCAATGGTATGAGGGCTGGAATTTGAAAAGAGGATAAGATCACTTGGTGGCTCATTCTGAATGCCACACGTTGGTTAGTGAGCTTTCATGCGTCTGGCTGAAGACGTTAAACTTAGCGCTTCTTGGGAGGCAACCCACAATTTTCAAGATTTTCGTGTTCTAATAAATAGCTTCTTAGGAGGCAACCCAAGTTTTTATTGTGGTTTTATTTTATTTTATAGGTATGAATAAAGGATAAGTTGGGGGGAGAGCGAATAATGCTTACATCTATGCCTAGCCTTCAAAAGTCAAAAATCACCTTTCATTCAAGTAAGGATGCCTGTCGAAGTTCAATTCCGTCAGGTTATCCCGTTCCTTCACAAATTTCATGTCTATATTGTTTATTATTTCATATTGTTCATGTCATCGAGGACAATGTCATTTAAGTTGGGGGACGAAAATCATGTTGCACATGTTGCATTCATATACAACCTCAAACATAACCTCAAACATGAAAAAAATTAGAAAACCAATAAAATAAAACCCATTGTGAGTTTCATGATTCATGCTTCTATTGAAAGTAATTCTGGAATAGAAATGACTAGATAAGGATGATGGAAAATTTATCTAATCTAGTCATGGAAAATTGATATAAGAATCTTTTTAAAGTTCATGTGCACTTTAGAAAAAAAATTCACGTCACACGCTAATGAAACAAGCAAGACAAGCCCTCTACTAGTTTTGGCATGTTGTCTGATATTCTGCACTTCTTAAGAAAAGAGCTCTTTTTACAAGTTTTTTTGCCAAGTTATCTATTAAAAAAAGAGAGAAAAAGAAAGAAAAAATACCATGAAAAATGCCCCTAGTCTTAGTAATCGGGCCTACTTCACCTAAGACGTGTTGAGGTTCGCGTAAAACAGAAAAGGGAACCTTGATCTGCGAAATTGGGCCTGCTTCTCCTAAGGCAAGAGTCGAGGTTCACGTTGAGCAGTGATGGGTAGTGCAACATCATGTGTGGCATAAAAGATCCAAAGGGACAAAGTAATAAGGCAGAAAAAAAGCTAATATACTTAATGCTCTGATCTAAGAGGTGTAGGGTTAAAAGATATTTGCTTGGAATAGCGAATGGGGGATGCAATTATCTAAGCTGTGGATTTGGTAGTTACACATGCACAAGTACTATTGAGCTTTGATTTGAATTCTCACTATTAAGTTCCTACATAAGACTAGTGTACATTAATGATTCCAGATTCCTAATCTTTGGTTGATTCTATGAAGGGACAACTGGATATGAGAGTATGAATTTTACAAACTCTGTTAGTCCTAAATTTTGATTTATTTGCATTGCTAAGGGACTAGCAATGAGTAAGTTTGGGGGTATGATAAGTGTCCATTTTATATGATAATTCATCGCATATACACCATTTATGTGCATATAATTAGGTAATTATGCATGATCTATCGTTAATCTCAACTTCGCATGTAGATTAGATCTTTCACGCAAATTAATTAATTTGATAATTTTATTTAATAAAATAAAGTTGAGGGCCATGGGCATTGATTCTCCATTGCATAACTATGAATATTTGAGATTCATGTGCATATTATGGTAACTTTTTCAGACTAAATCATAATTGTGTGTGTGCAGGACACAGAAGGTAATTGTAAAAGAAGCTAGGGGCAAAATGGTCATCATCACTTTGACCAAGTCAAATAAAGAATTTAAAATATTTTGGTTGGAGGGAAAAGAAAGTTTAAAATTTTGAATTCAAAGTTGAAAAGGAAGAATTCAAAACTTAAGTTTGAAAAGGAGGAAAAAGGACATTCAAAGTTTGAAAAGGAGATTCAAAGTTGGAAAGAGGGTGTTCAAAGTCCAAGAAAGGGGATACCCAAAGACTAAGAAAGGGGGTGCCCACCTCTTTTTCTTTTCTCCTATGCATAATCTTCTACATAAATCTCAGCCATCATCTTGGAGAGAGGGATTTCCGCAGCCCACCACAAAGGCGCCCAACAAGACCTACAAGGTCCAACCAGGCGAGCCCACCCAAGTGATAGCCCACAGGGCCCACTTAGGGAGAAAAGCCCAATAAATAAGACTCGAGGAACCAACTCTCCCCGGCGGCCTTCTAGGCTCGGAGGGCCCGAGACAACGGTCAGGTCCCAAGGAAGGTCCGGCCTAAAGCCCTCTCCCTCCGAGAGAGATAGGCTCCAGCCGACCTATCCGACCCCACCTCGCCGGGCCATGCCTATCGCTCGGACTGAGCTAGCATCCCCGAGGCTCGGTAAGACCGGTTGATTATCTGCAGGTGCGGCCGTTCAGAGTCCTCCGCCAGCGGGAGAGTCATGGGAGCTGCCGGACTCCAAGGGGATAACGTTCCCACGATCAGGCCATGAAAGCCCCCGTTAAAGACGTAACTCCCGCCGGGAACCCCTCAGCTTACAGGACTCCTGAAGGCGGCGCACTATTTAAGCAAGGGATACCCTCCGGAAGATGGTAAGATGAACTAGCATTCACACACCCTATAGCTCCTGAGCTCGATTCGCTTCACCCTTTGGTGGAGAGGATATCTCGCGCATCGACTCTCTCCTCCCCCCATTATTGCTTCCACCATAGCTCTACTGACTTAGCCATCGGAGGGTTTCCCCCAGGGAGATCCCCTGGGCCCTCTGATACGTTTCCCTCTCTTGCAGATTCATCTTCTGGTGATCCACAGCCCGCTCAGGACCTCAGCGCGAGATCTGCCTCTTCATCTGGCGCCGTCTGTGGGAAACGCACAAAGAGACAAGATGGTGAGAAAAAGCTCAGGGAGGAGATCCGCCGGTGGGGAAGGGTAAGGCTGTGGCGGCGGCGGGAGGCGCCCCCTCTAGGGTCTCACAGAGCCCCCCCTCCAACGCCAGCATCCCCACCAACTGGCCACCACCCCCCCCGGCGGAGACAGGGGCACCCCTCGACGTGGCGCCAACGCCTTCCAGGCCCTCAACGAAAAGATGGACGTCCTCGTGGAGCTCATGAGGGCCCAGGCGGCCAGGGACGCAAGGTCCCGCGCCCCGTCAGGAAGTCCCCTCGAAGGAGTGCGACGCAGCACACCGCCGGAGGCCGCTTCACCCTCCGCGTCCGACAGCTCCTCCGCAACGACGTCGGAGGACCCTCGCAAGCTCCGCCTGCGGAGCAAGAGGCTTCCTCCAGCCGAGGAAGGGAAGCAGGGGGCGAGGGCCGCCGCGCCCGGGCACTAGTGCCCCGGAGATCGCCAAGACCCCCCCCCAGCCCCACGGTGCGACTGCAGCCAGAGCTGCCCCTCCGGCTGCGAGATTTTGAGAGACGGTTCGCAGAGCAAGAGTGCGCCCTCCGCGCCCTGCAGAAGACCTCTCTCTTGGAGGACGAGGAGAAATTCCCTTTCTCCGAGTACATCTTGAAGGTAGAGGTCTCTCCCAGAGCCTCCATTCCAACCTTCAAACTATACGACGGCCAGGGCGACCCAGCTGACCACTACGATAGCTTCGACGCCCTGGTGACCCTTCATGGGACGCCGGATCCCATCAAATGCCGAGCCTTCGCGGCCACCCTGGTCCAAGGTGCTCAGGCATGGTTCCGGGCCCTCGCCCCTGGGTCCATTCGAGACTTCAGGCAATTTGGGCGAATTTTCAAGGAGAGTTTCGCCGGTAGCGCCCCCCCAAGGTCAGTAGCGGGGCTCCTGGCCCTCAAACAGGCGCAAGGGGAGAGGCTCCGGACTTACGTAATCAGAAGCCCTCAGGATCCCCCGCCTGGATGTGGCCTCAGCCACAACCGCACTGACCGGGGGCACCCGGGACGAGAATCTCCACCGCGAGCTTGTCCTCCACCCTCCCTCGACCCTTGCCGAGCTAGTGACTCTGGCACTGCGCCACGCGAGTGCGAAGAAGTACTCACGCCTGCCGAGAAGCAACCGGCTCGGGTCGGGAGGGGGACAAGAAGCGGACCTCCGAGCCAAACCCTGGCTCGGGTAAGAAGCGCGATCGAGAAGGAGAGCGCAAGAGAAAGTACGAGCGTACACCCCCTTGACCGCAGACAGTCTACGAGATCTATGAAGACATCAAAGACTCGGGACTTCTCCGCCAGCCCGAGCCAATGAGATCGAAGAACCGCAAGCGGGACAAGCATTGCATGTTCACGGCGACCACGGGCACCACACTGGAGATTGCCATCAGCTCCGGGACGAGATCGAGCGCCTCATCCGTTTAGGGCACCTAGCCCGGGTTCACGACTCGGGCACAAAGAAGACCGAGACGCTGCAGAGGAGATCGACATGCGCCCCCGAGGGGTTCACATCAACGTCATCTCCGGAGGAGCGGCATCGGGCGGCAACACAAGCCGAGGAGGAAACGTCATGCCGAGCGAGCCTGCCGAGCCTTAGAGCCCCCCCAGAGGCCCGCCGATGGAGCCCCAGGTCATAGTCTTCTTCCGACCAAGACCTGGAAGGGCTGAGCACCCTGCACGAGATGCCCTCGTTATCTCGGCCACGATAAATCACTGTAATGTAGACAGGATTTTGGTTGATAATGGGAGCGCCCCCGATGTATTATCTTATGCTATTTTCTCAAGATGGGGGAAGACCCATCCAAGCTCCGCCCGATCCGAACGCCCCTTTGCGGGTTTAATGGCCTGGCCACCTACCCGAGGGAGCCCTAAGCCTGCTGGTCACTATCGGCACCCACCCAAAACCGTTACGGTCATAGTGGACTTCATAGTGATTAAAGGTATGATAGCGTACAACGCCATTTTCGGCCGAAAAATTTCTCAGCCGAATAAAGGCCGTACCATCTACCTATCACCAAAAAATGAAGTTTCCACCAAAAATGGGTTGGGGGAAGTCCGAGGTAACCAGGCCACGGCTAGAAGGTGCTACAACATCGCGGTGGAAGCCGTCAAGGGCCGGACGGGAAGGATAAGGGCCCCAGGGGAGTCGAAGGAAGAGCCGTGACCACCGAGCCCGGTGGCGAGTTATTAACGGTATTCCTGAACGACGACCCGGCCCTAGGAGTAAGGATCGACGCCGACCTACCACCAGAGGAACAGCAGCAATACAAGGAGTTTCTTTCTGGAGTACGTTCGGGTCTTTGCCTTGTCCGATGATCAACTCCCTGGTATACCAGAGGAAGACTGTGACGCACAAGCTCAACCTCGATACCACCGTGAGACCCGTACAGCAGCGGAGGAGGAAGCATGCGCCCGAGAAACAGGCGATCATCAAGGCGCAGGTCACCAAGGGACAAGAGACTGGTCTTTTAGACCGGTCCTGTGACCCAACGTGGCTAGCCAACGTCGTCCTGGTGCCGAAGACCACAGGCAAGTGGCGAATGTGCGTAGACTTCACCGGATCTGAACAAGGCCACCCCAAGGACTGCTATCCGCTACCGAGCATCGACCAATTGGTTGACTCAACCTCGGGCAATCGAGATACTCAGTTTCCTGGATGCCTATTCAGGTTATCATCAGATCCGAATGAACCCTGAAGATGTCGAGAGGACCGCCTTCATCACCGACTACGGCGTGTACTGCACACCCGGATGCCCTTCGGATTGAAGAATGCTGGAGCCACATACCAGCTACTGGTCAACCATATGTTCGAGGGACAGTTTAGGTCAGAACGTCGAGGCCTACATCGATGACATGCTCGTCAAGACCCGAGGGCCCAAGACCACTTCACCGACCTCGCCGAGACTTTCGGCACCCTCCTGAAGTACTGCATGAAGCTCAACCCCGCCAAGTGCGCCTTTGGGAGTAAGATCCGGGAAGTTCCTGGGGTTTCCTGGTCACTCAGCGAGGGATCGAGCCAACCCCGACAAGGTCCAGGCCATCCTGGACATGCGTCCCGCCCACGTGCATTAAGACGTCCAGCGTCTGACGGGGCGTGTCGCTGCTCTCAGTCGTTTCCTGTCCCGTGCGGCCGGGAACGATGCTGGCCTTCTTAAGCTGATGAGGGGGCCCAAGTAGCATCTGCTACGTTCGCATGGGATGAGGAATGCCAGACAGCGTTCGTCGAGCTCAAAGAGTTCCTGGCTTCGCCCCCGGTGCTTTCCAAGCCCGTCCGGGCGAGGTCTTGTTGCTCTATCTCTCGGCGACGCCATCAACGGTCACTCAGGTCCTAGTCAGGAATGACTCGGGAGTCGAGAGGCCGGTCTACTACACCAGCAAGGTGCTCAACGAGGCCAAGCGGAGGTACCCCGCAACCGAGAAACTCGTGCTAGCGTTGGTTACCTCCGCAAAGCGCCTCCGACCATACTTCAGGGGCATCCCATCACCGTGCTAACCTGGCGAGCCACTGAAGAAGATTCTGGCCCATCCCCGAAGCCTCGGGCGACGTCGTCAAATGGGCCATCATGCTCGGGGCCTACGACATCTCGTATCGGCCGCGATCAGCTATCAAAGGACAAGCACTCGCCGACTTCATCGCGAGAGCACGTTCCGGTCGAGGACAGGCCTCCGACGGCTAACCGGCCAACCTGGGAGCTGTTCGTCGATGGATCGTCCGACTCAGTCGGTAGCGGCGCAAGGATCCTCCTAAAGTCCCCGAAGGAATAGAGTTGCAATACGCCCTAAAGTTCAACTTCTGGCGTCAACAATGCGTCCGAGTACGAGGCCCTTATCTCGGGAGCCCGCATGGCCCGACGGTTGGGGCCGAGCGAGTCAGGATCCACACCGACTCCCAGCTAGTTGCAAGCCAGGTCAATGGTGAGTACGAAGCTCGGGAGGCACCTATGATCAAATACCTCAGTTGGTCCGGAGCCTGGCCCAGCATTCGAGGATTCGAGGTAGTCCGAATAGCTCGAGGAGCAAAACTCTCGGGCGGACGCCCTCTCCCGACTGCCTCCTCCCTAGACCCGGAGGTACACGATCGGTCCTCCTAGAAGAGCTAGAGCGCCCGAGCATAGACTCGGAGCTCCTCGCCATTGACTCGGCCACTCCCGCTGACATGGCGCTCCCCCTACCTGTCCTGGCTACGGGACTCCCGAGGAGCCCTCCGACCCGCGGAAGCCCGCCGAATGAAGTACCAAGCTCGGCGCTTCGTCATCCTCGACAACGCTCTCTACCGAGATCGTTCTCCGGGCCCTTCTGAAGTGTCTCGGCCCAACGAGAGCGAAGCCAAGCTGTTGAAGAGATTCATCAAGGCCTGTGCGGAGCACATCAGGAGGTCGGTCGCTGGCCAGAATCCTGCTAAGGCAGGGGTACTGTGGCCGACCCTACAGCGCGACTGCACGGCTTACGCACAACACTGCGACCGTTGCCAGCAGTTCGACCATTTGGTCCATCAGCCGGCCACGGAACTATCACCCTTACCGAGCCCTACCCTTTCGCTCGGTGGGGGATCGACATCCTTGGGCCATTCCCAACGGCTCAATCCCAGAAGAAGTTCATCATCGTCGCCATCGACTACTTCACCAAGTGGATCGAGGCTGAAGCAACAGCAAGGATCACCGAGACAGTCGTCTGGGGTTTCGTATGGAAATCGATCATCTGTCGCTTTTGCATCCCCCGAGTGATAGTGAGCGGATAACGGGCGGCAATTCGACTCTCGGTACTTCCGAGACAGATGCGCCGACCTAAATATCCGCAACCACTTCACTTCGGTCGCCCACCCTCAGGCCAACGGGCTGGTTGAAAATGCCAACAAGACCATCTTGAGGGCATAAAAAACCAGACTCGCAAGGCTAAGGTAGCTGGCTCGAGGAACTGCCTAGCGTACTATGGTCGCACCGAACGACCCCCAGGACGGCAACCGGTGAGACCCCTTTTCAGCTGGTATATGGCACCGAAGCCGTCGTTCCGTTAGAGATCGCCAATCCGTCTCTCCGAGTGATCAGCTTTCGCCCGAGGCAAACGAGCAGAAGTTGCTCGAGAACCTCGATCTGGCAGACGACTCCGAGAGATCGCGAACGTCGAGCTACGGAATACCAGCGCCGCCTCACTCGGTACTACAACACCAAGGTCCGAGGCTGACAATTCCGACCAGGGGACTTCGTCCTCAGGAAGACCGAGCCTCTCGACCATTGGAGGCGGCGGGCAAGCTATCCCCCAACTGGGAAGGCCCCTACCGAGTGATCGAGACGCTCGGGAAGGTGCGGTACAGGTTAGCCACAATGGAAGGGGAACCCATTCCCCGGACATGGAACGCAACCACACTACGCAGATTTTATTTCTGAAAACTGTATCACAAATCGGGTAAAATAAACCCCCTTTTTTGCATTCATCAAGATAACTGTTGGTACATCAGAAAGGCAACTGCCAGTACATTACATAGTGAAAAGAAAAAATCCATCTAGCACCGCGGCAAACGGCCATCGCCCGGCCGACCCGGTCTTGACCTTCTCGCATCCAGCCACTGACTCTGCCTCGCGTAGAAACTGGCTCGGACAAGAGATGGTCGATCCAGATGGCTCGGTGGACCGTGACAAAGGTGACAGAGGGACAGCAAGGAGAAGGCCACCTTTCACACGAGGAAGGCTACCTTCCAAGTTGGCAACAACCTGGAAAAAAGGAGCGCCGTGAAGGTCTCTCTCTGCCAAACTACCAACTCTTTGGAGGCGAACAGAAAGCAAGCAGCCCCCGAAGAGTGAAAGAAATGAAGAACAAAAGAGAGAGAAAGAGGCTGCGGACAGGGGTGAGGAAGGAACTGGAGCCGCCTCCTCCCCTCCCACGAGGGGAATGGCGGCCGACATCCAAACTCCCCCGTCCGCCCTCCATCTCGGCGTCCGCCCGGAAGCCTCGCCGGAGCCAAGAGGAGGCAAACGGCGTGCCCCCGCACGTCGAAGCCCTCTCCAGATCCGCACGGCGACCGTCGGACCCGTCTCATGCACGCGCGGCGACCGTGGGACCCGACCGATATTCCAGGACAGCTGGAACCGGCCGCTCCCATCGTCTGCAGCGTCATCTTCTGAAGGGTCCTCCATGCTCCGATCGCGGCGGCGCAACGCAGAGCGAAGACGAGGGAATAAGAGCAGACCTCCGGCGAGAGTCCTAAGTGTTAAGAGGGAAGGATGCACCCTTCGGTCCTTTTTATAGGCCAAGGGAGGCCACGCGCCTTAAATGACTCCCCCCTCGAAAACACGCTACAGGACCTCCCCTGGAAGGTCACCTCCAATTCCTCGGCCCCCGCCCTAGCGGGATTCGTGAAGCGCCTCGACTTTCAAAGCATGGTGGAATGAAAGGACGCCCCGCAGAGAGTCTCCGAATCGGCATGCGAAAACGGTGCAGAAAATATCGGCACCTTCCAACTGCCCCCGATACGCCAGCCAGATCACGCAAGGATAACGATCAAACGAAGTAAGTCCTTTATTGCCTCCCATAAAGAAAATCCTCTTACAGAAGGAAAAATAGACAAACGGGGGGAAGGGGCAAAATAAAGCATAATACATCAGCCTCGGGCCCACTTTGAAGCTCGGGAAACAGCAGTAGGGGACGCGTCAGCCCCCGTACCTTCGGTGACGGCTGGGCCCGGACACTGACCTCGACTTGCGAGAACTGTCCCGGTCGTGAGCCCTCCTGGAGCCTCCAGAGTGGTGACCCCGCTGGAGGTGACTCCTCCGTTCTTCCCCGGCCGAAGATGAGGAGCTGGAACTGACTCGTCCGAGTCATAACTCTGGCCCGTAAGGAAAATCGCCCCCGGAAAGGTGCTCATTGGCATAGCTCATCGCCCGGCGATAGCCCTGCCTGAACCCCTTTCGAGCACCCCGGCGGAGCGCTACCTCGTAGTAGGGTAGGGCAGCTGCAATCAGGTCGGCCGAGTAAGCTTCCGAGCCTTTATAGCGCTCGATCGCCTCCGCCTCGACCTGCCCGTCCCGAGCCCGCTCCGCCTCGGCCGCACGCTCTTCCGCCCTCGCCAGACGCTCCTCCAGCTCGGTCATCCTCCGCTCGGCTTCGATCATCCGACCCTCCGCCCGGGCTCGGTCCGCCTCGGCCTCAGCGCGAAGGCGCTCCGCGTCCTCCGCCCGATCCTGCAGCTCGCCGCGCTCAAGCTCCCAGAGGCCATCCAGCTCGATGTGACGTTGACGCTCGTCTTCTAGACGTTTGCTCTTCCTCTCGAGCGATTCTTGGGCCCTTGTCAGCTGCTCGGCCAGCCTCGGCTTCCCGTCGGCTCGACCGCGCCAACTCCCTGAATGCGAGGAACTCCCGCCGGAGCCCCTCGTGCTCCCCCTCGAGCCGGCTAGTTTCCCCTCGCATCCACCAAGGGTCCAGGCGAGCTTCGACCGCTCCGCCTCCGTCCGGGCGTGCGCCTCTGCCATCACGGCCGCTGTCCGAGCTATGACCAGGCCGCCCTCCATCAGGATGTCAAGGACCCCGGCAGGAGTGCTGCGCTTTTCCCCCCCTCGTCCTATCGGCGATCGACCGGCAGAGCCGGTACAGTCACCCGAGACACCGAGCCTGACCAGAGTTCCGGCAAAGGGGACTGCTCCACCCTGGGCACCCCGCCAGAAGGCCCTGTTGTGGCGGCGAACAACCGCCCCGCGCCACGGTCGGTTGGGGTTGCAACGCCTCCCCGGGCGAACCCCCACCCTCGACCGGCGCCGCGGGATCAACCGCACCAGGCCGGCACTTGGGGTTGCGACGCCCCGCGGGCGCACCCCCATCGCACCGACCGAACTCTCGGTCCCAGCGCCGGCCACGCCGGCATCGGCCCCTTCTGTCCCACAGAGGGGAGAGCCGACCCATCACCTCCCTCTGCGGGGCCCCTGGTCTCCTCGGCCCCCTCTCGCTCGGCAGATGGGAGAGCCAGCCCGGAAGGGTCGGCCCCATCCTGCCCCCGAGAGGGGGAGCGCCGCCGAGCCAGAATCGCCCCCGACGGCGGTAGGAAGACCGGCTTTCCTGGCCCTCTTCCTGGCCTTCGCGGCCTCCCGCAATTTCCCCACCAGGGGATCCTTGCGCTTCAGGCCGGTCGATCGAGAAGACCCCTCGGGGCCGCCCCCTTGCCCTTATCTCGGGCATGACGCGACCCACCGGGCATCAGGCTCATCGGCTGCCGAGTCATCTCCCAGATCGATGACCTCGGCCGCCTCCTCCAGAGGCTCCCGCCTCACGTCTGCACAAGAAGAAGCCCCGGTCAGGAGGAGAGAAAAAGAGCTACCACCCCAGAAAAAGAGCCTCAAGAGCCGTACCTGACGACGTCAACCGGAGAGAAAGATCCCTCGCACGTGCTTGAAGACTCCGGGGGAGAAGGAGGAAGCTGCCGGATCGCCTCCGCGGTTATCCTCGCCAACTCTTCGAACGCCGCCGCAAGGCTCCGCGTCTCCGCTGTGCTCTCACGGCGTATCAAGAAGCAAGGAAAGCCTAAAACCCTGGAAGCCTAGAACGATGAACAGCGCCCCTTAAACCCTGAGGGTGGCGGCGCGCCGTTCCGTGCTCCGAGAAAAAGGGGGGCCCCTTCGTTTCAAATCCGTCAGGATCATCATTACGGGCCTCGGCGACCGCTAAAGCGCTCCACAACGCCAACGGAATTCCACCCACCTGAGCCACGCGGTCCAAAGCCTCGAAAAACTACTCATCCGAGCCTCCTTGGCTCGGGAGTAGGAGGGGGACAAGTGGAGAGGGGGATTTCTGCAGCCACCACAAAGGCCGCCCAACAAGACCTACAAGGTCCAACCCGGGGCCCCACCAAGTGATAGCCCACAGGGCCCACTTCGGAGAAAAGCCCAATAAATAAGACTCGAGGAACCAACTCTCCCCGCGGCCTTCTAGGCTCGGAGGGCCCGAGACAACGG